>QANX01007867.1:55355-76230 GCA_003254975.1 Ochetophila trinervis
GATCTGCATGACTTGTATAACTTAATACATATAATTTTTGGTGTATTACTAATACATTAAAACTTGTATTAAAAATGTAAAATTGTATTATTTAATACAATACGTTGTATTCACCAAACACAGTATAACAAAATACAGGATACCAAACAAGCTCTAAGTATTTACAATTAAAAAATATATATTTATATTAATAGTTTTTATTTTATATATTTTATTTCAAATTAATATTAATATTTAAATTTAAATATAAATTTAAGTAATAATTAATTAAGTCATCTTTCTAATTTTGAATTTTAAATTTTAATAAAGTAATTTCACATAGTCTATTATTGTAAAATAAATTTTTATACAGTAAATTTTATATGATAAATTATTTATTATTATTTAGATTGTGCTACGTTTATATTTTGCCTAAATAATTAATATACATATTCGCGTAGCTTGTCACATGCTTATATCGTGCTTGATCTATTACGTATTTAGCATGTGTCGTGCTTAATTTTTTATAGATTTGTGCTGTGCTAGGCACAATCTATTACACATTTCATACTAAATATGACACTGTTTATAATATATTATATTCATGCTCTATTTAATTTTAACTTGTTATAATCATACTGGCCGTCTATTTTTATACATATAATAAGAACACCCTAGCTTTTATTAAATTAGAAAGTGATCTTTATTTTCTAAGAATTAAAATTACAAAGCAGCCTAATCATAACACACCGACTCAATTTACCAAAAAAAAAAAAACACACCGACTCGGATTAGGCGGTCGTCATCGTTTCTATTTCTATTTTATTTTTCGTATCCTAAAAAAATTAGGAGTAAATATCCAATAATTTAATTAATAAATATATGTAAATAAGGCCTCTAGGGCTTTTCAATCTCCATCAAATCTCAACCCCTTTTCTCTCTCTTTTCGCGTGATAGCCAGAGATCGCCAAATATGTCTTCTGGCCGGAAGATAACGCTGAAGAGCTCCGACGGAGAGACATTCGAGGTGGACGAGGCGGTGGCTTTGGAATCGCAGACGATCAAGCACATGATCGAGGACGATTGCGCGGACAATGGGATTCCTTTGCCCAACGTCACCAGCAAGATCTTGTCGAAGGTCATCGAGTATTGCAGGAAGCACGTGGAGGCCCCAAAGGCCGACGAACGCGGCTCTTCCGTCGACGATGAACTCAAGGCCTGGGACGCTGACTTTGTCAAGGTTGACCAGGCTACCCTTTTTGATCTTATCCTGGTAAATCCGTTCTCTCCTAATCTATTTTGATTTTTGTAATTTTATCGTTGATTTCATTGATTCTTCCGATTCGTTGCTGGTTCGATTTTAGTTTTCTGACTGTTGCTTTTCATTGTGTTTTCTTTTTATTTAAATTGTAATCAATTTGGTGCGTTGGTTTCTGTGGAGTTTGTGACTTTATTAAATAGGAAATTACCCTTCAAATTGTTTTTTGAAGACTCGTCGTAATTTTGGGTTCTCGATTTTTCCTTATTTTGATGATTTGACAATGGTCTTTAAAGTGATAAACTAAGAATTAGGGTTTTGAATTTGGGAGGTTTTCAATCATATTTATTGGGTTGTGTAAGGATTGGAAGTTGATGTAGGTCAATGATTTATATGTTTTGCTGCTCATTCATGATGTAAATTTGATTATTGTGGGTTAACTTTTGGGGGATTTGCAAGAATATATCTGTTGTTTATTATGGAAGACTTTGTGAAGTTTTTGTAAGTTTGGTTTTAATACCTTTCTATTTTTTTATGTATACAATATTACACTTAAAGGATATTAGCATTCTGTAATTGGATATAGAAAAAGAAAGCCCCATACCTCTGCCTTGGTTATTTTGTAGGCTGCAAATTATTTGAACATCAAGAGCTTGTTGGACCTGACCTGCCAGACTGTTGCTGACATGATCAAGGGTAAAACTCCTGAAGAGATCCGCAAGACATTCAGCATCAAGAACGACTTCACACCAGAGGAGGAGGAGGAGGTTCGCAGGGAAAATCAATGGGCATTTGAGTGAATATTCCAATCCATATGTGTTTAATAGACGTTCTTATGTTGGGCCATGGAATATCGTTTCTGCTTAATATTTGGTAGTTTCTTTAGCCAGTTAAGTACTTCTTTCTGTGTATTGGATCTCTAAAAACTCTCATTTTATCCTTCCCCCATCTTCTTTGAGTCATACAAGCTGTGATGTTATCCGGATATCTTTGTTATGTTAATATGGTTAATGAAGTTTCTTTTTCAATTGATTTGCTCTTTATTTCAAAGACTCGTTGATTCCCTTGGTTTAATTTTTTTATTCAATGCGTTTCATCATTAAGCATGTAGTATACACAGGCCTGATACTAATGGACTTCAGCTTCAAATAGATACAGCTGAGTTGCTTTTCTTGCTGCAGCTGATGTCTTCTGGATTGATTATGAAATCAGATTGTTAACCCGTGCAGTTTATTAGCATTACTTTTGTTATGCAATCTTTGGAATGTTTTGGCGTGGTAGTAATTCAAATGTTTTCTTTTTTTCTTTTGTATTTGTATGTTTGGTTGTCTTGGGAATTCTTTTTTGGCAATACCAACGAGCTTGGCATGTGACTGGAAGGCAAAGCTACTATGCAACTTTTTAACAACTTCTAGAGTAACATTGGTCTATGTAGAAGTAACGTTGTAACATTCATAACGGAATAATGTTGTAACATCCATAACGGAATAATGTTGTAACATCCATAATGGAGTATCATTGTAACATTTATAACGGAGTAGCTAGGAGTTTTATCAAGAAGTTGCACTACAATTTCCGTGCGGAAGGTTCTTACATATATTTTGTAAACTTTGGAACATGCTCCAACCAATTTATGCCCGCAGATAGCTAAAAAATTCTTACTGGAATTTTGCTACCTAGTTCGGACTCATATAGCCAGCCAGAGATGGCTTGTGTCTGTTTTTGAACATTTCTTCTTAATAAAGTTCTGCTTAATATATGAGCACTATGTATCTGGTTTTGTCCAAATAGCTTGAATATAAGGTGTTTAAAAGTGGTCCAATAAAAGATAACGAACTTTTTGAAGTTTGATTGCTACAGTAGAGATACAGCTTAAGCTCCAATTAGTATATTGTTTTGAACATACTGTATCAACTATTATGTCTAATACAGAATTCAGAATTTATCCGTGTCTGGTTATCATTTGCTTACAACAAAAGGGCTCCGGGCGCTAAATTTCCCATTTGTCCATGTAATTGATCCAGAAACATATGAATTTACTGAGGGAACAGCTGAAGAGAAAACCACTTGGTAACTCAGCTTCTGATTGTTCTTTATGAATGCCAGTTTGTCTGGAATCACTTTGACGTTTAGACCAGTTGGTGCATCCACTGTAGCCATAAAAACTGCTTTTTCATCTCCTGAAACATTTGTAACAGTCCTGGTTACATTTTTGCTCTGTTTCCCATCAAAGTTGGAGATTGCTATTGATGGATAGTTGATATTGGATATAGCATCATCACTCCACTCCTTAGGGCAAGTGAAATTGCTTGGAATGGTATTTGAGAGTTTCTTGATGTTTGACAACTCATACCGACTGTAACAAAGGAAGTTCAAGTAGTCAAGTGTGCTGGTTTCATAAACGAGCCCTGGTTGTAAGGGTCCCTGTGTTGTTACTTCCCCTGCACCATAGTCGTGGGGTGTGGCGATAGAACCTGAATCTGTTGTTATTGGAGCTCCCAAATTGTTTGTTTGAGTTGCTGTAATTTTGTTCAGCAGTCAGTCACGGATTAGCATTTAGTAAACACGCATTCAAGCTCCAGCATTTAGACTTCAGATTCCAGTATTGATTTCTTACCGGATGTCATGATGGCTGATCTGATTGCAGAAGGGCTCCATGTGGGATATTGAGATTTGACAGTGGCTGCTATCCCTGAAACATGTGGGCATGACATGGAAGTCCCTGAAATCACATTGAATAGCGAAGGTTGTTTGCCCTCTGGAGCCTCTTCTGTGTCATTTCCAATCCATGCTGCAAGAATGTTCACACCAGGTGCTGCAATGTCAGGCTGCAACACCAAAACAAAGAAAAAGAAAAGAAACATCAGGCAGCTGGCAGACCCATTGGTTTCTCTAATTTGCTTTTCTGATTGTTTCCCTTTTATTCTAGAGCAAAAAAATCAGTATCACTGTTGCTTTGCCTTGATAATCTTATTTGTGCTGAGGGCCGGTCCTCTAGATGAGAAATATGCTATTGCAGGCGCAGGCTTGTACTTGGTTATCGTTACAGTTGGTAGAATTGTTGCCACTGGTTTGCTTCACAAGCGAGGACATATTTATAAAAAGCTAGTTAGCTATGGACTCTTCTGAAAAGTTTCAATTGACAGAGAGAGAGAATTGGTTTTTGTTTACCTGGTAGAGTTCCAGTAGGAGAGGATATCTTGGGCGTCCTTGGAGCTGATCACAGTAGTTGGAAATGCTCCAAAATTTGCTGCGATTGCCCTTGTTAAATCGTCAACGATAATAGCACCTATACCCCCCAGATTCTTCACAGCATCCCTCTTGTCATACGCTCTATAACCATCATCGCTGTCGCATATTACAATCTTCCCCTTAATTTGGTTTTTGTCCATCGAACTTTCATTGCAGTTTCTGGACATGGTGAGTGAATCAGATATGTTAACGTATAGCGAGCAGTGAGGATGTAATACTATTATTATTAAGATTTGAGACAAGATAGTTGAAGCATTATGACCTGGCTTCATCTTCATCCCCATCACTTGTCTTGGTAGCCTTGCCATGTATCAACGGATATTCTGCAGAATTTTCAAGGGGCGAAAAGTTTATGCCTTCCCCCTGAAAAAAGAAAAAAGCAAATCATGCACGCGTCGGTATGGTCTTTTCATTTTTGTGTCTTTTTTGCTTTCTTTAAACGATAATTATAGAAGCTTTTGGCGTTGCCACTACCCGACGCCATCAGAGGATTTTTCATATTTCGACTCTCTTTATCCTTACTTTGTTCAGAGGAAGTGAAAAGCAGTCACTCATGCACTTTAAGACTTCTTACAAGCCACAACGCAAGTCAACTGGTCAAAACCATTGACATAAATTGCAAGATAAAAAGCAGTTGGGTGGGAGATGATATGAATATGAACATGTGCAATTACCTTAATGACCTTCTTGTTCCCACCCAGCACAACATCAGTCTCAAAATCCCGGTCTATGGTGGAAGCAGCAACTGTCAGTATCCAAGGCGCCACGTTGGAAACCGTACCCTGGGTGGGTCCGTCATTCCCAGCCGAGCAAACCACGAGTATCCCCCTCTCCACGGCGTGGAACGCTCCCAGCGCAATCGGATCGCTTGAAAACTGGGGCTCCGCCGACGCATGCGCACCCAGGGACAGCGACAGCACGTCCACGCCGTCGGCGATGGCATCGTCAAATGCCGCTAAAATCGCCGATCCAAGGCACCCCTCGTCCGCGCACACTCTGTACATGGCGATCCTGGAGGCAGGGGACCCACCCTTGGCTGTCCCATCCGCCAGCCCATAGTACGATGCTCCTTCTACTGTGCTCCCCCCTGCTGTCGATGCCACGTGGGTCCCGTGCCCAATCGCATCCCTCGCCGAGTTCAGATGTACGGCTTCACTTTCGGCTTGATTGTAAAATCGTGCTCCAATTAGCTTCCTGATCATATTCATTCATACGTTACTACTACATATTCAGTAATAATTCACCGTGTCATCCAAGGCAAACAAATATAATAAAGTGGTCGGTTAGCTTGCCTGTTGCAGTTGGAGGAAGTAAAATCAGCTGCTTCCATGCATTTTCCCTTCCAGCGCGATGGAATTGGACCCATTCCTTTGTCATTGAAACTCTCTGATTCTGGCCAAATACCTGTATTTTTGTACCAATTACACGTTCAGTTAGATGAACCAAAACTTGTAACTTGGTCAATTTTATTTTAAAAAGGCTCGGTCTGTATTGGTCATCTCGGGTTCTGATTCATTCACCTGTGTCTAAGATACCAATGATGGTATCAGAACTTTGGGATATTGTAGAGTTTGAGTCAGAGTTGGGGTTGGGATTGGGACTGGAGTCCACTTCTAGATCTGTTTGATACTTGAGAAAATCCCATGAATGAGTCGTGTGGAGTTTCAACAGTGGATCGGGGAAAACAGATACAACCCCTGGATTTTTAGCGATTGAATTGGCTTCCGCTTCCGATAGACGAGCTGCGAAGCCTGAGAAACCATTTTTATAGGTGTGCACTACGGAATTTGGTTTCCTACCACAAATTCAATTTTCGGACCATGTTATTGTTAATCACCGATTATCAAATAAATGAAAAAAATAACGAATCATTTAAACGCAAAAATTAATTTTGATAAACAAATTAACCGGCTCTAGTATTATATATTTAGGACAAAGCTGTTTAATTTCCAGTTACTATAAGGAAGTCATGAAAATATTTTAGATACTTTAAAAAGAAAAAAAGAACATTATTGTCATGCAATGCAAAGGTACAAAAAGGTAAATCCATACATATATACGTGGCATGAATTTTCCTAATTTATCCAGGCTAGCTAATTGAGTGGTCATACCAATCGTACAAGTTTAATTATATATAATTAGGACGACAAAAAAAATAAAAATGTATAATTACTCTCTCAAGACAGATCTCAGAAGCTGAGCACGTTGGGTCCGTAAGGAAACATTTGATGAAGCCGCAGATCCCATGTAAACGATGTAAACGCCATTGTTGGCAGCATGATGAGCTGCTTTAGTTTCTCCCAGAAACGAAAAGAGGAAGAGAGAGCAGAGTAACGGCAACAACATCCAAATGCCTTTCATTCCCGTATCCATCAGTAATCGTCTCCCACTATTACAGTTGGGATAAGAGCTTACCTTCCAAAGATATGCACTTGTTAAATAGCACGTCACAGAACTGAAAGCTCATAGGCCCGCCAGGCCCTGATTGATCTGGTAGGCAGGGTCATGCGCACTGCGCACCCCTAAAGATTATCTATTATAATATCCACACGAAGTGCGCATGCAAATGAGTGCTGATCTAAAACTTCATGATATTCCATTCATTGTATGCACGGTGGTGGTGGTGGTGGTGGTAGTGGAAGTGGAAGTGGAAGTGGAAATAGAAGTGGAAGTGGTGGTGGTGATGAAGATATACTTAAATATAAATAGTTAGACTGACGAGAGAGAGTCAGATATTATGTGCGACTGTGGATATATGTCATTATCTCTAAGCATAAATTGTGGAAGCAGATATAATTAGATTTTTTTTTGGTATAAACAGATATAATTAGATATAGCAAGCAATTGAACCCCTTTTCATGCGCTACGAATGGCAAAACTTTCCAGCTGCTTAGGTGGAATCGTTTTTTTGTTCTTCTGTTTTTTTCCCACAAATGTTTCAATCGCGTTTTTGATGATTATTGGATAGCCGTTTGGGAAACACTTTCTTCTGTCTGTTAAAGCTTTAAGTGGGAAAGTTTTAAAGTGTGGATTTTCGAACTGTATCAAGGTCAATAGAGGGACCCGATACAAAAGCCTTTGAGTTTGACCGGCCAAACGGGGCTTTTCAGCGTCGTTCGTACCCACCCTTAACATCCGAAAATATTACGGGCCTATTAGGTGGATTTTTATTTTTCTTTATTTTTGGTAAAGGCCTGTACGTTAGACTGGAAATGTATTATGTATTTTTTTTTGAATAAAAAAAGATTTATCCGTATGGAGTCATAAGCTTAGGAGTTATTTAGTGAGTGGGTCAAATTTAGGTCGTAGCGGTATGTCTATGAGTTATTTAATGAATGAGTCAAATCCAAGATTTTTTTCAATCCAGTAGGAGTACATACTTGGCGGTCCATGTTACTGGAAACTCCTTCTTTCTCATGCGGTAGCAATGAAGAAGTGCACTTTTGTCCAAATAGAGTTACTAAGACTTGAACTTCAACTTTCGTACTAGCATATGTGAAAGCTCGACTGGCTCATACCACTGATGTAACACCCCGTCTCAGGGAAAATATTGAAAATTTCTCAAAGTTGACCGAGTTGATCAAGTTTGACTAAGGAAGGGCTCGAGGTTGACTTTTTGTGTGAGCGTGCTATGGTTTTGACCGTGGTATCGTTGCGTAGAGCTAGTCGATACGAGTTCGTAGACTAGTAGTACGCTCAATTCCAAGTTAAGACCGAGAAGTTATGGCTGAAATAACATGAAGGGTATTTTGGTAATTTGTTGTGGCAGGGCAAAAATTTCTATTTTGCCCCTGCCTTTATGTGTTTTATCTGGAAAGATCTGGAAAGAGGACCCGGGCACGCACGCGGGCAGCCCCCCCCCCCTTGCGCAGCCTCCCTTCGCGTTCCGACCGCCCCCTGTTTCGCCGGCCACGGCCAATTTCCGGCCAGATCAGGCCGGAAATCACCCGGGAAACGACGCCGCCGACCCCCTCTCCTCTTTGCCATCGGTGGTTCGCCTTGGAGCAGCCTAGTTCGCCGGAAAACATGAGAAACCCGGTAAGCTCTTGTCGGCAAATTGCCGGATTTCGGCGGAAATCGGCCAAATCACCACCCGGAAAAGATTGCCCAGGACGCCCTCCATCCTTCCCCACCGTGACCTGGACGTGAAACCCTGGGAAGTTGCCGGAAACTTGAAGAAACCGGCGGACCCGTGGGTCCTCCGGTCGCCGGATTCCGGTGGTTTCCGGTCACGGGGCCTGTTCTTCCCCCTATTTTTGGGCCTCCTAAATACGATTCCGGTATCCGTTCGCCTCGAATCTTGTTCGTTTGGGCAGTACGAATGGAAGAAGCTCGGCCGCCATTTCTTGGTTGTTTTCCGGCCACCACCGGCGGCGGATGGACGAGGTAAGTTCACGGTTGCGTTCTAAATTTCACGAGCTTCGTTTCGATATATAATTTGCATATTATAGATAAATATCGGAATTTACCCGGTGGTGAGCGGTGTTGTTAACAATTGTTAAATAGGAATTGTTGATGACTGATGTTATAAATGTGTTGGTAATTACTGTGGAGTGAATTGGTTATCCAGATTATAGGATTTGATCATTTGATTGAAGTCCGTGGTTAATGACGGTTACGGAATTATTATATGTGATTATGGCACTGGAAATGGTAAATAAATTGCTGTACAGAGAATATAGGAATATGTTACATAATTGTTTTGCTATGAGCTGTAATTAATTGCTAAGAGAACTATGGTTTGAGTTGGCTGAATTGTCGTGTGACTGATTGAGAGATGGATTGGATTGGGTATGTGTGTTTGATTTTATTGAATTAATTATTGTGAACTTTAAATTGATTGGAAAGGTTAATGGTAAGCGAAATGTGAAAGGCAAAGCTTTAAAATGGAATTTTGAGTGTTGAGGTGATTATTGTGAGTTAGAACGTATGTTTGTCGAGTTGACTAATGAGTAGTAATTGTATCAGGTGTGGCATATTTAGCGTAAATATGCTGTCGGAACTACAGGTAGCTTGATCCCTTGTAGTAAAGGTATGTAGGTAGTTCAGTTTTAGACTGAGTCCAGCTACACCTTACTTAGACAATCCATTTGTTTAAGTGTTGGGTTGTGTACTGAAATCTGATTTATTCGTGTGGGATTTGTGTGCTGGTAGAATAAATATAGTTTAAGACTGGTTTTCCTTGCAGGTTTGTAACTTTTGCTTTTGGGGAGTGTTAGAAAACAACCGAAATGCTGCCGAAATTTTTAATAAAATTTCCAGCAGTAGAGAAAATCTTTCGGTCTGTTGGTTTTTACTCTTTTGAAAATTGGTTTAACGGACTTTCACGACTGCTTGTGTCTTAGTGGCAACATTAAATCACGCAGGCAGGATCCCAGCGGGTCGGGTCCTGTCAACTGAGCTACACCTTCAAGTGCACTGGCAATGTATTAATTGGTGCTTGGATTATTAAAGCTTTTTTTTATTATATATTTAGCTTGCTGTTGAAAAATATAAATTTAAACTCTTAAAAATAGAATAAATTTTTACAATGTTAATTTTAATTATGTATTATTTTGTATTTATGTAAAAATAAATTCAATTAAATTTTAACGCTAAATTATAAAAATTTATCACATCATTCTAGGCCTTTCCTTTTTCATTTTCATATAAGTGGAACTCACTGTATAAATCTCACAGATAAAATGAAAAGAAGAGATTTTATTCCACCCAAATTTTTCTCTTAACAAATATATGATTATATATATTAGAAAAATAACGAAAAGTAGTCCATAGAGAAAGAGAAGATGAAAGAGTAATGATGTGGTGGTGTATATGGTGAACTGCACTAGAAAGTATATTATGGCATATTACTGGCATTCTGTATACAATATTACACTTAAAAGCATATTACTGGCATTCTGTAACTGGATATAGAAAAAGAAAGCCTCATGCATCTGCCTCGGTTATTTTGTAGGCTGCAAATTATTTGAACATCAAGAGCTTGTTGGACCTGACCTGCCAGACTGTTGCTGACAAGATCAAGGGTAAAACTCCTGAAGAGATCCGCAAAACATTCAACATCAAGAACGACTTCACACCAGAGGAGGAGGGTGAGGTTCGCAGGGAAAATCAATGGGCATTTGAGTGAATATTCGAATCGATATGTGTTTAATAGACGTTCTTATGTTGGGCCATGGAATATCGTTTCTGCTTAATATTTGGTAGTTTCCTTAGCCAGTTAAGTACTTCTCTCCGTGTATTGGATATCTAAAAACTCCCATTAAATCCTTCCCCCATCTTCTTTGGAATGTTTTGACTGTGGTAGTAATTCAAATATTTTCTTTTTTTCATTTGTATTTATGTGTTTGGTTGTCTTGGGAATTCTTTTTGGGCAATACCAACAAGCTTGGCATGTGAACGGCTACAGTGCAACTGTTTAAGAACTTTTAGAGTAACATTGATTTATGTAAGAGTAACGTTGTAACATCCATAATGGAGTAACCTTGTCTAGGAGTTTCATCAAGGAGTTGCACTACAATTTCCATGCTGAAGGTTGTTGCTTTCTTTCATGTATTTTGTAAACTTTGGAACATGCTCCAACCAATTTATGCCCAAAGATAGCTAAAAAATTCTTACTGGAATTTTGCTACTTAGTTAGGACTCGTTTAACCAGCCAGATATGACTTGTGTATGTTTTCAGACATTTCTTCTTAATAAAGTTCTGCTTATATATGAGCACTATGTATATGGTTTTGTCCAAATAGCTTGAATATAAGGTGTTTAAAAGTGGTCCAAGAAAAGAAAACAAACTTTTTGAAGTTTGATTGCTAAAGTAGAGATACAGCTTAAGCTCCAATTAGTATATTGTTTTGAGGTTTGTTTGGTATCCTGTATAGGGAAGCATAGTGAAGTATTATTTTGTTATACTGTGTTTGGTAAATACAATGTATTGTATTAAATAATACAATTTTACATTTTTAATACAAGTTTTGATGTATTAGTAATACACCAAAAATCGTATGTATTAAGTTATACAAGTTTGTGTGATTCTCTTTTTTTGGCCCTTCAGTATTTATTATTATTGTTATATTTTATATATTGTAAGCATAAAAATAAAAATTAATGAAATTGTTAATATGAAGAAAATTGTATTTTTTTTAATATAAATATATATATATATATATTTAAAAAAAAACCTTTAATAAACTTAGAATTAAAAAATTAAAAATTAAAAGTTTTTATAAAAGTTAAAAATATAAATTTAAAAGCTTTAATAAAAGTTAAAGTTAATTTTTTTTAATTTTAAAAAAATAATCCAATACAATAAAAAATGTACCAAACATCAATTTAATACAATTTTACACCAAACACATGAGTGTATTATATAATACATTACAATACAATACATTACAACACATTATAATACAATACAATCAAATACAATACAACGTACCAAACGAGTTGTATAAACTATTATGTCTAATACAGAATTTATCCGTGTCTGGTTATCATTTGCTTACAACAAAAGGGCTCCGGGCGCTCAATTTCCCATTTGTCCATGTAATCGATCCAAAAACATATGAATCTACTGAGGAAACAGCTGAAGAGAAAACCATTTGGTAACTCAGCTTCTGATTGTTCTTTGTAAATGCCAGTTTGTCTGGAATCACTTTGACGTTTAGACCACTTGGTGCGTCTACTGTAGCCATAAAAACTGCATTTTCATCTCCTGAAACATTTGTAACAGTCCTGGTTACATTTTTGCTCTGTTTCCAATCAAAGTTGGAGATTGCTATTGATGGATAGTTGATATTGGATATAGCATCATCACTCCACTCCTTAGGGCAAGTGAAATTGCTGGGAATGGTATTTGAGAGTTTCTTGATGTCTGACAACTCATACCGACTGTAACAAAGGAAGTTTAAGTAGTCAAGTGTGCTGGTTTCGTAAATGAGCCCTGGTTGTAAGGGTCCCTGTGTTGTTACTTCCCCTGCACCATAGTCGTGGGGTGTGGCGACGGAACCTGAATCTGTTGTTATTGGAGCTCCCAAATTGTTTGTTTGAGTTGCTGTAATTTTGTTCAGCAGTCAGTCACGAATTAGCATTCAGTAAACACGCATTCAAGCTCCAGCATTTAGACTTCAGATTCCAGTATTGATTTCTTACCGGATGTCATGATGGCTGATCTGATTGCAGAAGGGCTCCATGTGGGATATTGAGATTTGACAGTGGCTGCTATCCCTGAAACATGTGGGCATGACATGGAAGTCCCTGAAATCACATTGAACAGCGAAGGTTGTTTGCCCTCTGGAGCCTCTTCTGAGCCATTTCCAATCCATTCTGAGTTATTTCCAATCCATGCTGCAAGAATGTTCACACCAGGTGCTGCAATGTCAGGCTGCAACACCAAAACAAAGAAAAAGAAAAGAAACATCAGGCAGCTGGCAGGCCCATTGGTTTCTCTAATTTGCTTTTCTGATTGTTTCTCTTTTATTCTAGAGGAAAAAATCAGTATCAATGTTGCTTTGCCTTGATAATCTGATTTGTGCTGAGGGCCGGTCCTCTAGATGAGAAATATGCTATTGCAGGCGCAGGCTTGTACTTGGTTATCGTTACAGTTGGTAGAATTGTTGCCACTGGTTTGCTTCACAAGCGAGGGCATATTTATAAAAAGCTAGTTAGCTATGGACTTTTCTGAAAAGTTTTAATTGACAGAGAGAGAGAGAGAGAGAGAATTGGTTTTTGTTTACCTGGTAGAGTTCCAGTAGGAGAGGATATCTTGGGCGTCCTTGGAGCTTATCACAGTAGCTAGAAATTCTCCATATTTTTCTGCAACTGCCCTTGTTAAATCGTCAATGATAATAGCACCCATACCCCCCAGACTCTCCACATTATCTCTCTTGTCATACGCTCCATAACCATCATCGCTGTCACATATTACAATCTTCCCCTTAATTTGGTCTTCGTCCATCGAATTTCCATTGCAGTTTCTGGAAATGGTGAGTGAATCAGCTATGTTAAGGCATAGCTAGCAGTGAGGATGTAATACTATTACTATTAATATTTGAGACAATATTGTTGAAGCATTATGACCTGGCTTCATCTTCATCCCCATCACTTGTCTTGGTAGCCTTGCCATGTATCAACGGATACTCTTTAGAATCTTCAAGAGGCGAAAAGTTTATGCCTTCCCCCTGAAAAAAAACAAATAATAATAATAATCATGCACGCGTCGGTGTGGTCTTTTCATTTTTGTGTCTTTTTTGCTTCCTTTAAACACTAATTGTAGAAGTTTTTGGCACTGCCACTACCTGACGCCATCAGAGGATTTTTCATATCTCGACTCTCTTTTTCCTTACTTTGTTCAGAGGAAGTGAAAACCAGTCACTCATGCACTTTTAAGACTTCTTACAAGCCACAGCGCAAGTCAACTGGTCAAAACCATTGACATAAATTGCAAGATAAAAAGCAGTTGGGTGGGAGATGATATGAATATGAACATGTGCAATTACCTTAATGACCTTCTTGTTCCCACCCAGCACAACATCAGTCTCAAAATCCCGGTCTATGGTGGAAGCAGCAACTGTCAGTATCCAAGGCGCCTCGTTGGAAACCGTTCCCTGGGTGGGTCCGTCATTCCCCACCGAGCAAACCACGAGTATCCCCCTCTCCACGGCGTGGAACGCTCCCAGCGCAATGGGATCGCTCAAAAACTCGGGCTCCCCCGACGCTTGCGCACCCAGCGACAGCGACAGCAAATCGACGCCAATTAGCTTCCTGATCATATTCATTCATACGTTACTACTGCATATTCAGTAATAATTCACCATGTCATCCAAGGCAAACAAATATAATAAAGTGGTCGGTTAGCTTGCCTATTGCAGTTGGAGGAAGAAAAATCATCGGCTTCCATGCATTTTCCCTTCCAGCGCGATGGAATTGGACCCATTCCTTTGTCATTGAAACTCTCTGATTCTGGCCAAATACCTGTATTTTTGTACTAATCATACGTTCAGTTAGATGAACCAAAACTTATAACTTGGTCAATTTTATTTTAAAAAGGCTCGGTCTGTATTGGTCATCTCGGGTTCTGATTCATTCACCTGTGTCTAAGATACCAATGATGGTATCAGAACTTTGGGATATTGTAGAGTTTGAGTCAGAGTAGGGGTTGGGATTGGGACTGGAGTCCACTTCTAGATCTGTTTGATACTTGAGAAAATCCCATGAATGAGTCGTGTGGAGTTTCAACAGCGGATCGGGGAAAACAGATACAACCCCTGGATTTTTAGCGATTGAATTGGCTTCCGCTTCCGATAGACGAGCTGCGAAGCCTGAGAAACCATTTTTATAGGTGTGCACTACTGCATTTGGTTTCCTACCACAAATTCAATTTTTTGACAATGTTATCGTTAACGGACAGTCACCAATTATCAAACAAATGAAAAAAAAAAAAACACAAAATTTAATTTTGATAAACAAATTAACCGGCTCTAGTATTATATATTTAGGACAAAGCTTTCTAATATCCAGTTACTAGAAGGAAGTCATGAAAATATTTTAGATACCTTAACAAGAAAAAAAGAACATCATTGTCATGCAGAGGTACAAAAAGGTAAATCGATATATACACCTGGCATGAATTTTCCTAAATAGAAAAAAAGAACATTATTGTTTTTTTTTTTGCTCAAAAAAAAGAACATTATTGTCATGCAATGCAAAGGTACAAAAAGGTAAATCCATACATATATACGTGGCATGAATTTTCCTAATTTATCCAGGCTAGCTAATTGAGTGGTCATACCAATCGTACAAGTTTAATTATATATAATTAGGACGACAAAAAAAATAAAAATGTATAATTACCCTCTCAAGACAGATCTCAGAAGCTGAGCACGTTGGGTCCGTAAGGAAACATTTGATGAAGCCGCAGATCCCATGTAGACGATGTAAACGCCATTGTTGGCAGCATGATGAGCTGCTTTAGTTTCTCCCAGAAACGAAACGAGGAAGAGAGAGCAGAGTAACGACAACAACATCCAAATGCCTTTCATTCCCGTATCCATCAGTAATCGTCTCACACTATTACAGTTGGGATAAGAGCTTACCTTCCAAAGATATGCACTCGTTAAATAGCACGTCACGGAACTGAAAGCTCATAGGCCCGCCAGGCCCTGATTGATCTGGTAGGCAGGGTCATGCGCACTGCGCACCCCTAAAGATTATATATTATAATATCCACACGAAGTGCGCATGCAAATGAGTGCTGATCTAAAACCTCATGATATTCCATTCATTGTATGCACGGTGGTGGTGATGGTGGTGGTGGTGGTGGTGGTGGTAGTGGAAGTGGAAGTGGAAATAGAAGTGGAAGTGGTGGTGGTGATGAAGATAAACTTAAATATAAATAGTTAGATGGAATCTTTTTTTTTTCTTCTGCTTTTTTCCCTCAAATGTTTCAATCGCGTTTTTGATGATTATTGGATAGCCGTTTGGGAAACACTTTCTTCTGTCTGTCAAAGCTTTAAATGAGAAAGTTTTGAAGTGTGGATTTTCGACTGTATGAAGGTCAATAGAGGGACCAATAGTTTGACCAACCAATCGGGGCTTTCAGCTTCGTTCGTACCCACCCTTAACGTCGATCCATTTAGCTTGCTGTTAAAAAATATAAATTTAAACTCTTAAAAATGCTATAGATTTTTACCATATTAATTTTAATTATATATCATATCGTGTATAAAAAAATTAATTAAATTCTTATGTTGAAACATATAAATTTAAATTATAAAATATACGTGCAAATTATTAAAATTTTATCAAATCTATTGTAGGCCTTCCTTTTTTCATGTAAATGAAACTTACTGTGTAAATCTCACAGATAAAATGAAAAGAAGAGCGTTTATTTATCCCACCCAAAATTTTCTCTTAACATATTCATGATTATATATATTAGAAAAATAACAAAAAGTAGTCCATAAAGAAAGAAAGAGAAGATGAATGAGTAATGATGTGGTGGAGTATACCGTGAACTGCACTAGAAGGTGTAGCCCAGTGGTAGGAGCGGAGAGGAGCACTTAAGTCCAAATGAAGCTACCAAGATTCGAATTTCAACTCCCGTATTCGCAGGTGTGAAGACTCTGCCGGCTCCTACCACTGGGCTACACCCTCTAGTGATAAATATGACAAAATAAGCTTTCATGAGTTTTTGGCACCTTCGCTCTTGAAGATTGTTAGGATTATTAGGATTTAGTATTTATATTTTTTTGAACCTAATAAATATTGGCAGAATATATTAATCATAATATGTAACTCTTTTCCGTTAAACATTTGTAATTTTTTTTTATATATTTAAAAAGTAAAATGGATATTTTGTAATCATCTTTTTTATTCTTTATGAAAAGGTAAAATAGGTATTTTCTGTATGTCCATTGCTGGAAAATTCTGAAAAATATGCATTATGTGAATTGCTCATGGCATTTAACAAAGAAAAACTAATGGAGTGAAGTTGATATTACCCATGTTTGTTAAGTACATGAAACATAAATGCAAAATATGAAATATTTTAAACAATTTAAAAACTTGCACAAAGTTCAAAAAAGAACAGTGGAAAAAATCCCATTATTTTATGAACTATTTAAGGGTCAAATACTAATTAATTGTTTATTTAATACTATAATATTGATCAAGTTAATTAAGTGGACTTTACATGTTTTCATATATTTGTTTTTTTTTTTTTTTTTGTCCAAATAGCTAAGATGGATGATGTCTGTTAATGAAGTTTTTAGAGAATTCTTTTAACTTTAATTTGGGAAAGAAAGAAAAAATACAATTTGTACACAATTTAAAATAACCATGTTCGAAGGTTTTGTTTTTCTCTCGTTCCCAATAATTTTTTATCATCTTTCTACGTGCACCTGCTATGTAAACTAGTTTTGTGGTAGGAACTGATTGTAACAGTTGAGTGTTGACAAAAAAATAAAATCTATGTCTTGTCTCTGTCTTATCTATGTAAACTAGCCTCACTATATATATATATATATATATATATATATATAATATTTTTAATTTTAATAGTTATTTATGGTGAAAAATTAAAATATATTTGTATTAAATTATATTTAATATTTTTTTCATGACATAATATTATTATATTTAATCTGAAACTGTATCAAATACAGTATATCAAATCATGTTATCTAATTTGAAACTGTATCAAACATATGACAAGATTTAAAAAATCAAATCCTATTATATCTATTCTGATTCAATCATATTAGCTATATCTTATCCGATCCAATTCTACTCTTTATATCTCTGTACGATTTTTCATCACCAATTGGAATCTGTATCTTCAACGTCAAATCCTTGACTATAAGCCAAGCTTATATATAAGACTGCAAAAGCCTCACCTTAAGAACTCGTGAATCACTATGCCTTCCTAAGCCACTTCACCAATGGCTGCTTAATTAATTTTAATTTTGCCTTTATTAGCTAGGTAGCTCTCCCATTCTGGTTACTTTCAAGATATATCTGATATAAATTTATCGTGATATAATTTGAATTCGCTTCTTATTTACTGCGCGATACTAAATCTATCGATCTGAATTCAAGTGAGTGAGCAATTGGACTGAAAAATTTCATGAGTTGTGATGAAAATTGCATGAGAGCAAACTGCATTGCAAGCCTTTCCAATTCCAGGTAAAACGAGTACACGTAAGACCAACAAGCTTTGTAGAGGTTCATGGTCAATCTCTTCAGTTTGAAAACATTTTCTAACCATATTCTCCAACCATTTCACAAAGCTTGGAGTTTTGAACTTGATCTGTTCTTATTGCAAAGGGCTACTACGAAACCATGCTTTTTGAGCCCCCCATAGGCAGTGAAGCAATATTTATGCTCCATTTTTTCTTCAACTTCACTGCAAACTACATATTATGGAGAAAAAAAATTTATGCACCAAATTCTAATTAGATGATAGTGAATTATTGATAGTTTATGACAGAAACGAAATGGGAAATTTAAATAAGAAAAACAAGTTGATTTGAAACTTTAGACTTCTGTATATTTATTAAATCATAAAGCAACAATTTATACAAAAATTATAAACTAAAAAGAGTAAAACATGGAGAATATTATGGACTAAATTCATAACTAACAGAAATCCTAACAGCTGGAAAAACAATCCTAACAAACTACTGAAAATCAGGTTTTACTAACTGATTTTATTTAATTAAATTATTTTTCATTTATGTAGCACTTTAACCAAATACAGCAGCTTCTGAGACACTTCATTTAATACTCCTCCCTGGCTCTGAAGCTGCATACTCCAAGTCTTTGTCGCAAGAACTCATATCTAGCTTTAGGAAGTGCCTTTGTTAGGATATCAGCATTTTGATTTTCTTTTTTTCAATAGATCAGTTGTACTTCACCTTCTTTTTGTATTTCTCTTAAAAAATAGAGTTTCAACTTGAAGTGTTTTGTTTTGCCATGGAACACTGGATTATTTGCAATTGATATTGCAGCTTGGTTGTCTATAAACAACTGTGTGCTTTCTTCTTGTTCCATATGCAAATCTGCTAATAGCTTCCTAATCCAAAGAGCCTGATTCATAGCAGCTGCAGCAGCTACATATTCTGCCTCTGCTGTAGATTGAGCTATAACTTCCTGCTTCTTAGAACACCATGAAAATATTGCAGAACCAAAGCTAAAACAATAACCTGAGGTGCTCCTCATATCATCAACACAACCAGCCCAATCACTATCAGAATAACCATAAAGACTGAAATTTTTAACTTGACTGAACCTAAGACCGTAATCAATTGTGCCTTTGACATATCTAACCACCCTTTTAGCTGCTTGTAAATGAATTTCACTAGCACAATGCATGTATCTTGAAAGTAGACTTACANCTTTAAAATATGATTCATTTGCTATATAATGGTGAGTCAAACTCAAATAAAAAAGAAAAAGTTAACATATTAAAGGCCAATAACTATTTATTTGTTTATTTATTTCTGAAATGACACACTATTTATTATAGGGGTATAAAAAATTGACCAACCAATGAAATCGGCCAATCCAATCTAATATGTTTGAATCGGTTATTTTAGTGTAATTAGATTGGATCGATTTCAAATTTTCAAAGTCGATAGTCGATTCAGTTCGATTTTTGATGTTAAAAACTGACCAAACAAAACCGACTACAATTTTTATTTTATTTTATTTTTTTACAAAGAATATAACAATTAGTTTAATATTACTGGTATGTTGTTTTTGTTATATTAGCTTAAATTTGGAGTTGGATTACTGGATTATTGTATTAGTATAGTAATTTTGTTTTAGTTTAATATGTTTATTTATTCTGTTATTTTTTTAATCATTTGTGTATTAGGTTTTGAAACAAATATATATAATTTTTTATGGATTACTCAGTGGGCACTTTATGTGTTAGGTTTAAAAAAAAACATAATATTTTAAACAAAGTTTAAGCACAACAAATTTTGGTACAAAAAATAGCTCAAATGTCAAATATAAACTCAAAAATTAAATTTTAAAAAGTCTAAACAAATTAAATAAAAGTTGAAGCCAAAACGATTAATCAAACCGATCAAATCCAATTACTAATTGGATTGGATTGAATTGGATTTAATATATAGATCGGATCGGATCGGATTGAAAAAACGAAAACCGATCATTAATTGGATCGGATTGGTTATTTCCAAAATAGGTCGGATCGTAACCGATGCACACCCCTAGGGTACACGTAAACAAATTAAATAAACATAATTACATTATATTTCTATACACTTTTTCCATTATCCCGTGGGCTCGTATACCATGACAGTTTGTTCTCGTAATACAAATCTATGCAACTGGGGGTGCAAACTTTTGTTCTTTTTCCACGTCTGAGTAAAAGTTGACTGTTTTAATTAATTATTGGAAATATTATGTTTTCTATATATCATGAAATCTACATGTATATTGTAATTTCTTTATCTTTGTTCTTTCTGAGTATTAAACTCTAACCATAAAGTTAGAATTTCCAATTATAAAATTATAATAGATTATGTTTTTTTTTTTAATCAAACTAAACATAGATTATGTTCTTGGAAATTAATTTTGTAATTTATACATTCATCTATTTAATGTATTTAATATATATATATATTATATGATTTAAAATTAAAATTCTAGTTGGACAATAGCAATTTTAGTAGTTGTCACATCAATAGTTGCTTAACAAAAGATTTTAACTATGTTTCTAAATGATTAAAACTTTATATATATATATATATATACATATATTTTAACCTAGCGGCTATCTAATTCACTTTATTATACATAATAATGATGCGATATAACATTAAATGGAAGTAAAAAAGTTGGAAATGCAATTTTTTTTTT
>QANX01007867.1:76517-143041 GCA_003254975.1 Ochetophila trinervis
ATTTGAAATTTTTGAAAAATTGCTAGAAGCATTGTAGACCACCAAGTTTTATGTTTTTTTAGCTTGATTTCTGTCATCTTCTTTTTTTCTTTTTCCTTTTTTATGCTTTCCAAGTAAGTTATGAGCTTGAATCAAGAGATTTTCCATCCACAATAAAATAATATATTTTTTCAATAATAAAAATTCATAATTTATTATATTTTCTTTGAAAAAATTAAGAAATTACAAACAAAATCCTTATAAAAAGCAAAGTTTTCCTTCTCAAAACCAAAAAAGAATTTCTTTTTTCTAGCTTTTTAATTTTGCTAGCCAACCTTATAATTCCCACGTGTAATTTTTGTTGCTTAAAGCTTGCCCTCTTCTCCTTACCCTCCTTTTTATCCTCTCTCTTTTTCTTTTTTTCTTTTTCACAAAACAGAAAACATCAAAGTTGCCATCTCCCATCTGAAATGAATTTCATATTCCATAAAAGAAAAAGAAAAAAAGAGAAAAAGACCCACTAGGCTGCCACTAAAGATAGAATTAAAGGTCAGTTATATAGATCATGTACTAGAGAAAAAAATTATTAAAAAAATAATAATAAAAGAGAAAAAACAAACCCATATTGATTGTGGAAGCTAAAAATGGGATTTGCCGGGGCCTATGTCATTGGCCCATTACAAATTGTCAGAGAAAAGGGAAGAAGAAGTATGATCATGCTCTATTTACACTTTCTTAGTCGTAACTAGAAACACCATCGCTGATAGAGATGTGTAAAAAAATTGATTAACCGATTAAAATAACCGATTCAATCCAATCTAATCTAATTTGTTTGGATTTATTATTTTAGTGTAATTGAATTAGATCGGTTTTGAAAAATTAAAAATCGAAAGTCAATTCGGTTCGAGGAGTTAAAAACTGATCAAATCCGAACCAATCACTTTTTTTTTTTTACAAAACATATGGCAATTAGTTTAATATTATTAGTATGTAGACTTTGTTATATTAGCTTAAATTTGGAGTTGGATTACTCGATTATTATATTAGTGTAGTAATTTTGTTTTATTTTGTTTTAGTTTAACATGTTTATTTGTCCTGTTATTTTTTTAATCATTTATATGTTAGGTTTTGAAAAAAAATATAATTTTTTATGGATTACTTAGTGGGCACTTTATGTGTTAGGTTTGGAAAGAAAATATAATTTTTTAAACAAAATTTAAGCACAGCAAATTTTTGGTATAAAAAATAGCTCAAATGTCAAATATTCAAAGTAAAAAAAGCTCAAAAATTAAATTTTAAAAAGTCTAAAAAATTAAATAAAAATTTAAGCGAAACCGATCAACCAAACCGATCCAATCCAATTACTAATTGGATTGAATTGGATTGGATTTAATGTATAGATCGGATCAGATCGGATTGGAAAACAAAAAACCGATCACTAATTGGATTTGATTGGTTATTTCCAAAATAGGTCGGATCGTAACCGATGCACACCCCTAGTCAAAATTATTATAGGGTTAATTGTCATTTTAGTATTTTGTTTTTTGGTCAAATTCTATATTAGGTTTTTTAGTTCAAACGGTTTTATGTAAAATTTTCAACTTATAATTTATTTTACATTAGCTTAATTTGTAAATTGAAGATTAAAATTTTAAAAACATTGATTAGTTTCTTCCTTAATCAATTAATCATTTTTTCTCTATCTTATTTATAAATTGAAAAAAAAATTAATATATTATTATATTATAAAAGTTCAAATGTTGTTGGATAATAAAGATTTTTTGGTGCAACATACATATTTATTTCATCTTCATTATCGTACATCTTAATTAATTTGACGTTTGTTGGCTGTATCATCATGTCATTGATGCAGTGCACCAAATCCACCGTCCTTTTAGGTAGCCATTCTCTTTTTTCTTTTCCTTATCCACTCTAGTTCCATTTTTTTTTTTATCTCAAATATTAATAAAAAAAATAAAATTAATACAATGTTTTTGCTATATTTAGCTAATTACTTAAAATTTATGTTATTAAAAGAGTAATTTTAGTATGAAATCGTATTTGGAATTGGTATACATTGCTAATTAAAAATAAAACTAATGCCATGTGTAGATTAATTTGGTATTTACATTAATAAATCAAAACAAAATTTTGACGGCGCCTATAAGGGCTTCCTTTTTCTTCTTTTATCTCTGTATGTCGCCTCCCCTTCTGGTAAAAACCCACTAAACAGAAAAAATCAATCTCAATAATAGTTCTTCGACAAGTTCATCAATTATCCCTTTTTTTTAACCTTTAAATTAGACAAATTATAACACAAAAATTTGACCCTCAAATTGTTCTTAAAGCATGTTCAGCAAATTTTATTACATCCTAATGACAATGTCTTTACTCTTCTATATATGATGTCTAGATAGCTAGAATAATCCAAAAAAAAAAAGCAAAAAAATATATATATATCCTAATTATTATTATTATTATTTTTTTCAACAAATATAATATCTCTCTTGTTTCATGACTTAAATTTTTTATAGGAATATATATATATATATATATATATATCTTTTTGTTATTTATGTCTGTAAATTGTGTAAAATGAAATAGATTGATGATATATTTTGTGGTTTAAACCTTTAATACCTTAATCTCTCCCTCACAAAATTTGTTGCAAATTTCTAAAGGTGGAGGTAGTATTACCAAATTTATTTAGCTTTTTTTTGAAAGTTGAAGCCTAAATAATAATACTTTACAAATTAAAAAGTATCAAATTGTAATTAATTCTAAAGAAAACTTACTACATATATTGATCAAAGCACATATAAATACAATTGTTCAAAGAGCATGTATAAGACAGAATCAAAGAATAATGGAGAGAATAATTTTATACATAAAGAAACTTGAATATATCACAGTTTTGTAGAATCTGTTCTAATAATATAAATTTTATTTACGCTGTTGCCTTTAAATTTTTAAAGAGTGTGGTAATTTGCTTTATAATTTTTAAAATTGGTGGTTATGTTCTTTTTTAATTTTAAACATTGCTACAATACTTTTTAATGTCATTAACTGTTAAATAATGTCGTTTTTTCTCCTACGTGTCTCTCACATGTAAGGCCAATAAAAATAACTTTTATCTTTCTGGCTTTTTTTTTTTTTTTTTTAAAAGGTTTGAAAAGGGGAAAATATCATCTACATTTTTTATGGTTTACTCTTATTTCATGATAGACCTTGCAGTTTGAAAATTTTTAAAAATACATTCTGCTATTAATAAATTTCTGTTAAATTTAATAGAAAATAGAAAAATAGTAAAATAGTAATTGAATATTTATAATAAATATCTATTAAATAATAATTTAATAAATTTATATAATATTTTTTTAATATTGATTGAAAATAATTCATTATAATATACTATAATAAAAATGAAAAATAAAAAACTATTTTAATTAAAAAATTAAATACATTATCTTCTCCACAAAAATAAAAAATCCTCTATTTTTTTTTCCTTTCCTCTTTCAACAATCCTCCATTTTTATTTCTCTCCTCTTTGACTTTCTTCATCTCCTTTTTCTTTCTCTCTTTTTGTCTTCAGAGGTGTAGATGTATAGGTGAACCATTTAGATCAAACTTTTTGCCAAGCCATTTGGTTTTGAAAATTGCTGAGTTTTTTTTTTTGGTTTAACTTTCTTATTATTAACAAAAGAGAAGTGAAAATGCGTTGAATGAAATTTGATCCAAAATGGGACCATATATTCTTTTGTTTTAGATTTTAAATTTTGGGTTGTGGCAAAGATAATTGATGCAATCTTAATGGAGGTAGAATGATTATATTGTGGGGATGATGACGATGATGTGAATGTAAATGAAAAAATTATAATGGATAATGAGCTTGCTCTATCATAATTTTTTTTAAATAGCTCTACTATATAAATTAAATAACCAATATAATAGAAAAGAGCTTTCCGAGCTCTATTATGGAGATTTTTTAGCTTTTCGAGCTCTACTATTAAGATTTTTTTTAGTTTTTATTTTATAACTAATTTTGGGATTATAATTTAATATAATTTTTTTTAAAATATGGATAAACATTAAGACTAAACTAAAAAAGTTATAAATATAATTTTTTTATTAGTTTCAAAATTTTAAAATAAATTCAAATCATTTTAATATATTTTTTGTAACAAAAAATGTATTTAAATGTTTTTAGATATTTTAGAATATTACTTACTAAATAAAATGAGAGATAAAGATAGAAGGAGAGATGAGGGGAGAGAGAGATTTCAAAGGGAGATCAGAGTGAGAAAAAATATTACATGTTTAAAAAAAAATATTATTTTATTATTTTAAGGATTTTTAATTATTTCATAATTGTTGTGGCGATTTTTTGGAAGCTGTCCCCAAGTGTTTGAAGCTACAACCAAGCCCTGTAAAATAAATAAAAACCAGTCAAAAGGCGTCGAAGTGGTGACCGGCGTTTCCCCTCTGATGCTTAAGTCAGCCATTGAACCTATAAAAAAATCAATAATATTAAAATAGCATGGAAATAAAGGGAGAAAAGGTAAAGAAATCGGTTAAAATAAGGTTTTAGGCTCCGGTGGTACTATTTGGTCGAATTTGTGAACAGTGCCACCGCCGCCTGGCAGTGCATGAGAAAACTTTGATGAGACAAAGAATTTTGGTGGGAGAGATCCCAGAATGACGACTCCTAGGTTTCCCAAAGTCAAAAAAAAATGATCCCCTTCTTTCCTTGTCTTTTTCCTTTTTATCCTCATTTTCTATGGTTAAGATTCAAACCCTAAAAGACTTCCCTTAGATGGGTGACACCTAGCCCTATTTCCATTGGTCCTTAGGCTTAGGGTTTTGTTTATAATGGATGTCTGGCCCACCACAATAATTGGATATTTATTCAGTGCCTAAATAGTAGGGTATTAAGCCCGTTTGCCAAAAATACTTATAACAATAGCCCCCAAATTAGTATAATCTGTGGATTAAACTAATTTTAAGAGATAGAAAATACTTGCGGGGGCGAATACCGAGGTTAAATAACAGAATATTTGAAATTACTATTTTTTTTTGCGGCAGCTTTATGGGAGTGATGGGACATGCCTTAAATGCACGTCGCACGTCCCTCGTACGCCTCCTCTTTTTCTACGCCGACTACAGCCCCCAAACCTTTTGCCTTCCTCTTTCTTTTCATTTTACGTTCTTTTTTTTTCTCCCTCTAGGCTTCACGACAGAACCTCCAGAGAGCACCTTTCTCCCTTTCTAGTTCTTTTTCTCTTCTTGCCGATTGAAGAGTGAGTGATCTTACGACTTGCCCTCTATTCTCCTTTGGCTTCTGCTACGACATCGGCCACGCTCTTCTTGAAGGTAGGTTTTTGCCTTTCTTTATCTTTCCTTTTTGTTCTTCACTGATGATTTATTAGCGGTTTTGTCTAACTTTTTCCTTTTTTGTGCAATTTTCTTAGGTTCACGGCAGAAAAAATCTCCCTTACCTTCAATATCGCTTTCCGCGCCCCTAATTTCTGTTGCCGACTCAAATGTACGATGTGTTCTCTGCCCTTTTCTTTTCTTTCTATGTTGGAAAAAATAATTGCTACTTGTTATTTGGTGTTCTGCTCGCTTCTGCTTCTGATTTTGTGCTTATGTGTTGCTGCCGACGATAGATTTTCTAGGTTCGCCGCGAATATATTCATAGGCTATACGTGTGTTGATTGCTGTTTTTTGCTTCTAGGGTTTACGGCTAGGCTGTTTGTGGGCATGTGTTGTAGAGAAACTGTTTAGGATGTAAGTAGGAGCCATTGTTCTATGTCAGTGCTCAGAATCGAGGTTAATGCACAGGGCCTGGGTTGAAGCCACGGGCCCGAGGCTGATGCTTGGGACCTAAACTAAGGCTACGGGTCCGAGGTTGATGCTGGGGCCTAAGCCAAAGCCACGAGATTGAGGTTGAGGCTGGGGCTCAAGCTGAAGCCACGGGACTGAAGCTGAGGCTGGGGCTCAAGCTGATGTCATGGGACTGAGACTGAGGCTTGGGCATGAGCTTAAGTCGCATGACTGAGGCTGAGGCTTGGGCCTTAGCTGAAGCCACAAGACCGAGGATTTAGGTATAGCTTAATGAGCCTGGGTGAGCTATAGGAGGTTAGTACCTGGGTGCATGTAGCATCCTGCAGTATTTCACTTCTGACTCTGAGGATGGCCTTTCTGATAGTGAGTGTTCTTCTGTATTTCAGATGTCTCACCCTTCACCAAGCAGTGATAATGGTGGTCTAGGTCGTTCCCCGCCTAGTCTCCCCTTGAGTTTTCAAACCATTTTTGATCCCATGTCGAGGCCCTATAGGCCTAACATCTTTGATGAACCACCCTACTCCTGCTTGAGGGATCTTGATATCTCGCAGATGGTGGAGATTTCTGACTCCTCGGATTTAGAATCTAGCAGTAAGTTTGGGCCCGAAGAATGTGAGGCTGTTGAGAAACATGGGACTTTTTCTAGAGCTCTAGTTGACGTGGCCGGGTCTTCCCAGGAAGGGGAAGAAGAAGAAGTGGAGGTCCTAGAGTGACCGTGGAGTTTTAATGAAGTGAAGTCCAGAATCATTGAATCTAACTTGGATTGGCTGAGGTTCAATTATTTGGTACCCAGTAACATCACAATGCGAGTACCTGAAGATGGTGAGCTGCCAAGCTCTCCCCCTGTCAGTGAGGTTTCACAGAACTGGTGGTTCTTCAAGTGCAGCTTGAGGTTGCCGCTTACTTACTTTGTTCGTCGCCTTTTTCTCGACGTTTGGCTGGCACATCTTTAGCTCAACCCTAACACATGGAGGGGGATTTACTGCTGCCGTGTGCTGTGGCGGGAGCATTTTGGCTTCGATCCTAGCTCGGTTGAAATCCAGGCATGCTTTAAGATTATATTGGCTGCCAACAAGGTTGGCTCTTTTTGTTATTACCCTCGACGTAAAAAATTTCTTCAGAAGCTTCCTGAAGTTTCGAATTGGCAGTAGGACTGGTTTTCGTTGAAGGGGATTAAGATGGCATAAGCTTGGGTTCTGGAGCTGAGCCTTCGGTCCCCCGTGCCTTCTGTGGGAGCAACCATGGATAGAGTTCAACCATTCCCCATTTAGATGAGTCTGATATGTCTAGGGTTGACCACATCTTCGACCTTGACATAAGTCAGAGAGATTCCATGCTTCTTTTGGAGGAGACCAAGCTAGCTGGTGGTAATGTTCAGTTGCTCCTCACTTTGCCTTTCTTGCTGCGACCATGTTCTAGGTTTCTAATCCTATGTGTATTCCTTTGATGCAGGGATGTCATCGGCCAGCGGATTCAAAAGGAGCTTGCCAGCCTGTCCCGACCGGAGCCGGGCTACCAAGTCGGCTAAGACCAGCTCTAGGTCATCTGCCCCTGAAAATAGCAACTCTCATGTGCCTCCTCTTCTTTCCAGAGGCGACTCTTCTAAAGGAGGAGCTAGATCCTCCCACCCGCGGGTGAGCTGGGAGTCGGTACCTGCCCCGAAGACCAGTTCGTGACCCTCATCTAAGGGAAGGGATTTGATGCTGGGGGCCAGTGGTGGTGATAAAGGTCGGTCATCCAACTACGCAGGGGGCCTCATCAACTCTTTGATAAAGGAAGTCTTCCCTGCTGAGGACAGGTGACTCTCTGGCCTCCTCGAGTCTTCGCTTCCTATTCAGGTCTTTCACCAGGCTGCTTTAGTGAGTGCTTTAGGCATCACGTCCTAAATAACTCAACCTTCTTGATTCTCGCTTACAAGCTACTTATTGATTATGGAGGTGACTTTCGCAGATTTCAAGCTCCAAGAACAGGTTGCTCGGTATAGAGAAAAGGTTGCTGCTACTGTTGCTAGTCAGAAAGATACTCAAAAGAAGTTAGATGAAGCTAGGAAGTGCATCGTAGACTTTGAGCTCGCGATGAAAAAGAAGGAGCTGGAGTTTAATCAAAAGGAGAATGAACTGAAACTCAAAGATACGGAGCTCAAGGTTAACATGGTGAAGATGAAGAAGAGCCTTTAAAAGTCCAAGGAGCTGAAGGCTGAGCTCGAAGTGGTGAAGAGTAAGCTTAAGGAATCCGAGGTGAGCAGATCTCAAAATTATTCGATGAGGCTAAGGGTCACTTTGATGTTGGGGCCGATTCTGCCCTCGCAGCCATCAAAGCCAAATTCCCGAACCTCAACCTCAGCTTGCTGGACAAGCCTTCAGACCAGGTTCCAGCTCCCTCTATTGCTTCAGCTTCCAAGTTAACTCCTAGTTCTTCGGCTCCACCTCTAGAATTGACCTCTTCTGTTCCCACTTCAGCTTCTCCTCCTGCAGATTCTCCAATTCTCGGCTCGGGTTCTTTTCCATCCACGCCATGACTAACGGCCCCGAAGCCTCCTTACCAACTCGTTGTTTTAATTTCCTTTACGAATTTGTAATTAAAAATTTATTTTACTTTTTTTGGCATGTCAAGGCAAAAATTTGATGTTTACTTTTCCTTCTTTCTTTTGTTGTGCTTAGACACTTATACAAGCTCTTCACTTCAGTAAAATATAATTAAAATTCCCTTTTTATTTTAATGAGTTCTTTTGTACTTTATCTTATTCGGAACTGCTGTAAAAATGAGGCTGAGTTGATGTGAGTCCGCTTCTGGGTGGCGAAGCCCCCCTTGTAGCCCCCTTACTCATCCTTGTTTATTGGCAAAAGAACTCAGAAGAGTTAGTTAATTGGGTTGTGGCTTTTTCAACTCAGCTCAGTATATTGATTTTAGCTTCGCAATTGTTTAGTTTACAGCTCGGGGAGCCTCCCGCTTCTAGGCGTCTCGGCCCCTAGGCCGACCTTTGAGGTTAGCTCAGAAAGCGTTTGGCTCCTGGAGAACTCTGTTCCCAGGTCAAACTTGAGGTTAACTCACGAGGTGTCCAAGCTCTAGGATCTCAGCCCAGCTTCTAGAGCCTTTAGCTTCTAGGGGACTCGGCCCCCAGATTGATCGTGAAGTTAGCTCAGGGAGCATTTAGCTCCTGGGGGACTCGGCCCTCAGATCAAACCTAAGGATAACTTGTGAGGCGTCCAAGCTTTGGGATCTTGGTCCAGCTTCTGGAGCCTTTAGCTTCTGGGGGTCTCAGCCCCTGGATTGATCTGAAGGTTAGCTCAGGGAGCGGTCGGCTCCTGGGGGACTCGGACCCTAGATCAAACCTGAGGCTAACTCGTGAGGCATCCAAGCTTTGGGATCTCGGCCCCGCTTTTGGAGCCTTTAGCTTCTGAGGGTCTCGGCCCTTGATGCGTGTCGTAAACACCAAAATTAATTACTGAATTTAAACACTACAGTAGTAGCAGCAAGTTCAGGTCGATTCCACAGAGACTGATGATCAAACTATTTCTATTCCAATTAAAATAAAATTAAAAAGACAAAAGGGGGATTTTATGTTGGGGAGTTCAAATATTAAAGAAAGCAATTTAATAAATACTGAAAATAACAATAGGAGAAAACCTTGGGTCAGAGTATCTTCAATTACTAAAGAACAGGTGATCACAGACAAAAATATATCCAAAAATAATCATTCAATGTTGGATTGAATAAAATAGCACGGCCAATTTTATTCTAACTCTCACAATTAATTAATTCAGATACGATCGTAAATTAATCCTAATTCTGAAATATCTAAACCAACGTGATCTAAATAAAGTCAGAAAAGCATTAAGAACAAGATCATCCAACAATAAACAAGTCCTACAAACGTTGTTAAACTTTAATCTATCTTGTGTTCTCCTAAGAAATTAACAAAAGCTTAGCATGCAATTATTAAAATCAAAGTGCTACTAAACATAGAACATTCAATACGATTGAATTCCTAATTAGCAAATACTCAATCCACAAATAATTATAACGGATCCAAATTATAATAAAAGATAATTGAATGATAAACAAATAAATTGGAAGAACACAAATTGAATAATTATAATTGAATTAAAACTTATAAACCATGTCTCACACCTTATACTTTAGCAATGAACAATACTCTTACCCAAGAGAGAGATTTAGCTACTCATAATTGTTAGAAAACTCTCTCTTTTTGTTGTTTTTGCTCTAAAAACGGCCCCCTATTACAAGATAACTTAAACCTATTTAAACTAAAAACCTAGGGCTACAAAACATCCAAAAACGCGTGTAAACGGACCAAAATCGCGCCAGCCCAGGCGCCTGGGTTGCGCGCCTGGGCAAGCGCCTGGGCTGCTCTGTCTCGCTGCTTCGCAGCAGCAGAAACCACCGGCCAGGCGCTTGGGCAGGCACCTGGGTTAGAGCCTGGCTAATCTGTCTGCATTATTAGAAAACTCTCTCTTTTTGTTGTTTTTGCTCTAAAAATGGCCCCCTATTACAAGATAATTTAAACCTATTTAAACTAAAAACCTAGGGCTACAAAACACCCAAAAACGCGTGTAAACGGACCAAAATCGCGCCAGCCCAGGCGCCTGGGCAAGCGCCTGGGCTGCTCTGTCTCGCTGCTTCGCAGCAGCAGAAACCACCGGCCAGGCGCCTGGGCAGGCGCCTGGGTTAGAGCCTGGCTAATCTGTCTGCATTCTTTTAATTACAGTTTTGCCCTTTTTCTTCAAATTCTCTTCCTTGATGTCAAAATCACCTAAAATATAGAAAAACATATATTAATCTATTTTAAATGAATAAAACATGCTTAATTTAAGTATCGAGGTATATAAAACATAAATAAATTATGATCTATCAGCCCTTAGATTGATTTCGAGGTTAGCTCAGGGAGCGTTCGGCTCCTGGGGGACTCGACCCCTAGATCAAACCTGAGGCTAACTCATGAGGCGTCCAAGCTTTGGGATCTCGGCCCAGCTTCTGGAGCCTTTAGCTTCTGGGAGTCTCGGCCGAAACGCTCTTGGGGGACTTGACCCCCAGATCAAACATGAGGCTAACTCGTGAGGCGTCCAAGCTTTAAGATCTCAGCCCAGCTTCTGGAGCCTTTAGCTTCTGGAAGTCTCGGCCCCTAGATTGATCTCGAGGTTAGCTCAGGGAGCGTTAGGCTACTGGGGGACTCGACCCCCAGATCAAACATGAGGCTAACTCGTGAGGTGTCCAAGCTTTGGGATCTCGGCCCAGCTTCTTGAGCCTTTAGCTTCTGGGGGTTTCAGCAGGAACGCTCCTGGGGGACTCAGCCTCCAGATCAAACCCGAAGCTAATTCATGAGGCGTCCAAGTTTTGGGATCTCGGCCCAGCTTCTGGAGCCTTTAGCTTCTAGGGGCCTCGACCTCTAAATTGATTTTGAGGTTAGCTCAGGGAGCGTTCGGCTTCTGGGTGACTTGGCCCCCAGATCAAACCTGAGGCTAACTCATGAGGCATCCAAGCTTTGGTATCTTGGCCCAGCTTTTGGAGCCTTTAGCTTCTGGGGTCTTCGCCCTTGGATTGATTTCGAGGTTAGCTTAGGGAGCGTTCAGCTCCTGGGGGACTTGGCCCCCATATCAAACCCGAGGCTAACTCGTGAGGTGTCCAAGCTTTAGGATCTCGGCCCAGCTTGTGGAGCTTATAGCTTCTAGGGGTCTTGGCCCCTGGGTTGGTCTTTGGATTATTTTTCCAGAGACAAACGTTTACACTTGAAGCTCTGTAGAAGAGGAATTTCATTTTATTGATAATATTATTTTCTGCGTGTACAAATCAAATGAAATTTCTTACAAGAATTAAGGAAAGTAAATTTTCAAGTGTTCCGAATTCCAAGGGTGTGCTAGAGTTTTGCCATCGGCTCCTTCCAGTTGGTATGTCCTGGGTCGTATTATCCTATTCACTTGGTATGGACCTTCCCAAGTTGGTCCCATTGCTCTAGCCCAATATTGTTTGGTGTTTAATGTGATTTTTCTCAAGACTAGGTCACCAGGTTTAAATGTCCTTTGTTTGACTTTGGATTTATAGTACTTAGCTGACTGCTGCTGATAGACAGCTGCTCGTAACTGTGCCAAGTCCCTTACTTCCTTTATCAAGTCCAGATTTAGCCTCATTTGCTCTTCATTTTCTCTTTCTTTAAAGTGTTCAGTTCGGAAGTTGGGCATTCCTATCTCAACAGAGATGACAGCCTCAGCTCCAAAGGCTAGAGAATTTCAAGAAGCTTTTCAGCCCAAGCCCCTTTGTGTTTATCTAGCTTAGTCTTCAAGTTCTGCTTGATAATCTTGTTGGCAGCCTCTACCTAGCTATTGGCTTGAGGGTGGAACGACGAAGAGTAAACTGCTCTGATCCCCAAACTTGAGTACATATCTTTGTAGCTCTTATTGTCGAATTGCCTTCCGTTATCCGTGACAATGGTGTGAGGTATTCTGAAGCGAAAAATGATTGACTTCCAAATGAAGCTGGAAGTCTTGGCCTTGGTGATTTTTGACAAATGTTCAGCCTCTACCCATTTGGTGAAGTAGTCGATAGCCATTATGGCGAATTTCACCTGACATTGTCCCATCGGAAGTGGACCTATGAGGTCAACTCCCCATTGGGCAAACGACCATGGGGTCATAACAGAGGTGAGATGCTCCGGTGGTATTTTCTGAACATTGGCGAACCTTTGGCACGAGTCACAACTTCTCACAAACTCTTTTGCATCCCCTTGCATGGTGGGCTAGTAATAGCCCTAACGAACAATTTTATGTGCCAAAGATCGTCCCCCAGCATGATTTCTGCAAACCCTCTCATGGACTTCCCTTAGGACATAGTCTGCTTCCTCTTCTCCTAGACATCTTAGGTAAGGCAATGAGAATCCCCTCTTGTATAAAACATCATTGATGAGCGTGTAATGTGGTGCTTCATACTTCAGCCTTCTAGCTTCCAAATTGTCTTCCGGCAGGGTAGCTTTTGCCAAAAATTCTACAATAGGGTTTTTCCAATATGGCTTCTCTTCGATGGGGTTCACTTCTTGTTTTTCCTCTGAAATACTAGGCTGCCTCAAGGTCTCTACTTGTATTGTGCATACCAGTTCAGATGCAGTTGCTGAAGCTAATTTGGCAACCGAATCAGCATTTTCGTTTTCTGCCTTTGGTATCTGGGTGATGTGGTATTCCTCAAATTCCTTTAACAACTCATTGGCCAGCTCCAGGTAGCTGATCATGCTTGCCTCTTTGGCTTGGTATTCTGAACTGACTTGCGTCACAACTAATTGTGAATCGCTGTAGACATGTAGCTTCTGAACTCTCATTGACTTTGCCATTTTTAGCCCGGCGATCAATGCTTCATATTCTGCTTCATTATTCGACGCTTTGAAACCAAGTTTGAGCGCATATTCTAGCTTCATGTGATAAAGTGCTATATACTTCCATTGTCTTCCCGATTTGATCTGCGAACATTTTGTTCACCAGCCTCTGGTAGGTGGCTCCAGCATTCTAGCGGGAAGTTGTCTTGGGACATGCTTTATTCAGGTCCGTGAAGTCCACACACATTCGCCATGCTCCACTGCTCTTTTTTACAAGCACTATGTTTGCTAGCCAGGTTGGGTATAGTGCCTCTTTGATGAGACCTACCTTGAAGAACTTTTCCACCTCTACTTTGACCGCTTCGTATCTCTCGAGGTTGAAGACCCTTTTCTTCTGCTTAATTGGCTTGAAATTCAGGTTCACATTTAACCTGTGCACGATCACTTCCAGGTCTATTCCAGGCATATCTTCATGTGACCAGGCGAACACGTCTAAATTTGCTTTTAAGAACTCCACAAGCGCTTCCTTCAGCTCTGATGAAAGCATTGTTCTGATCTTTGTAGTTCTTGTTTGGTCGCTTAGGTCTAGCTGTATACTTACAAGATCCTCTACTGGTTCCTCTCGAAACACTTCCTGCCTTCTATCTTTCATCTCCTTGAATTCTTCCCCAGTGATCTTCACTTCAATCATAGATGGATCTCTAACCAACATCTCTGTTTCTCCTCCAGAAGCCAGCAGAATGCTCACTTCGTCTGAGCTAGGTGGCACTAGTAGAGTATTCTCTCCAAGGTATAGCTCAGAGCACTTCTGCTCGGAGATTAGTGACTGAACCAGGTGATTCAGCTCCTCATGCCGCGTCTCAAGGCATTTCTGTTCAGAGTCTAGGAAGATGGGCAATGTTTATGCATGCCCATTTTTGCCTCGGAGGGCCGTGGCATAACACTGTCTCGACTCAAACTGGTCCCCTCACACTGTGCCTACACCTCCACCTTCAGTTGGGAACTTGATCATCAAGTGATAGGTGGATGTTGCTGCCTTTAAAGCATTCAGGACCGGTCTCCCCAAGATAGCATTATAAGCAGATGGTGACTTTATCACTAGGAAGTTCACTAAAATAGTGGACCTATTCAGGGCTTCTCCGACCGTAAGAGGCAGCTCAATCGAACCCTCAGGGAAGATAGTCACTCCAGCGAACCCCATGAGCGGTGTCCAAGCTGGCTTAAGGATTTCTCCCTTTAAACCCATTGCGTTGAAGGTGGGCATGTACAGGACATCTACAGAGCTCCCATTATCAATGAGCATCCGATACACCATGTGATTGGCAACCTGAGCTATTATCACGATAAAGTCATCATGCGGGTGCTAAATTCTCATAGCCTCCTCATCCGTGAAGGTCACAGAGAAGCTCTCCTTCCGAGCTGCCTTCACTGGCCTAAAAGTGCAGTTCACCTCATGATGCACATCAAGACTTTTGGCATCCCTCGCGTACGCCTTTCTTGACCGATTCGATTAACCTCTTACTCTAGGTCCACCCATGATCATTCTCACATTTTCGAGGACATTACCCAGGTGGAGCTGCTGTGAAGGTACCTCTCCCATTCCAGCTTCCTCCCGCCTCAGGGGAGCTGGAGCGCTAGGCCTTATAGCTTTTGCCATAAAATCCTTTAGCTGCCCTCTCCAAATTAAGGCTTCAATCTCGTCTTTCAGCTCCATGCATTCTTTTGTGGTGTGCCCAAAATCTCTATGATATATGCAAAACTTATTCTTGTTTTTGAATTTGGGTGGTCCCCTGATCAGGAAGGGCTTCATCAGCAGGTTAGTTCCCTCGATTTGCATCAATACCTCTGAGCGTGTTGTGTTGAAGGAGGTGAACCTATCAAACTTGCTTTTGGGAAGTCAAAGTACTGGGTTTATCTCCTCGTAGCTCCTTTTGCTATTCTGAGAAAGGGAACCCCTCTGACTCCTCTTAGCCTCAGATCTTCCGCTCCTTCCATTGCGGCTCAGGTTCCTTTGAGATTGGATGATTTCTTCCGCAGAGATATGTTTGTGGGCTTCGACTAACATCTCAGAAAATGTCTGCGGTAGGTTTTTAGCTATCGTTCTGATGAAATCCTCGTCGTGGATTCCATCTTGCATAGCACGATCATCGGTACAACCTTCGATTTGTATCATCATGTCCGTAAATCTCTGGACATACACCTTCAAGGACTCGCTTTCCCCTTGAATGATAGATGACAAATGAGAGGGTGGCATCTTCACTGGTCTAGCTCCTATAAACTGCGCCATGAAAGCGTTCTCTAGCTGGCTGAAAGAATCAATTGAGCCAAGGCGCAAGCTAGTGAACCAGGTTTGAGCTACTCCTCCAAGGGTTAGAGGGAAGGCTTGGAATTTGATGGCGTCACCCGCTGCCTCAAATTCCATCCACACTTTGTAAGCTCCTAGGTGCTCTGCTGGGTCCCCCTTGTCTTCATACCTTCCTACACTTGGCATTTTAAAGTCTTTAGGGAGGCTGGCCCGACTTATCCTACTCTAAACGGGGAAGTTTATTGTCCTCGTTTAGGCGCATAGGCATAGGGCTGCAAATGTGGGGCTTGGTATTGCCACTCAATATGAAATCGTGCATTTGCTTCATCCTCCAATCCATTTCTTTCCGCTTCAAACATCTATAGCTTCTCAGCTTCAATCCTTCGCTTCTCCTGGGCTCGAATTTTTTGTCTATCTTTAGCCTGAATCCTTTGCTTCTCCTCCGCTCGAATTAGCCTCCTATCCTCTTCTTCTTCGGCTCGCCTCCTACGCTCGCCCCGTGATACTGCTCGCTCCTGCTCCTCTCGTTGTCGCCTTCTGGCGTTGAGAGAACCCTGAGATCGCTGAAATCTAAACCATCATTTGGGGAGGAGAAAGCGTCGCTCACGGTTCTCAACTGCGGGCTGTTGAGTTCCTCTACTGGTTGCTAACGGACTAGTGACAAATAACTCCATATGGGGTTTCTTTTAGCTCCACCTGGAGGTGGCCTTGAGTGTAGCTTCAATGGTGCCATCCTTCCTTGGTCATGGCGTTGTGAGCCCCCAATTATATTCTCAGCTCATTTCCTGGTGCTCCCCCATCTTTATGAGTCCGAGGGTTGACATGGTCTCGTGGAGAATCTACTAGAGCTAGAATCCTCGCAATCCGCAAAATAAGTTCACGATCGGTTTGCTGCTGATTCTCGAGCAATCCTATAATCTGCTCCATCCGATTTTCCAAGTCAAAGATCCGAGTTCGCTCCAAGCGCGGGGCTACCCACCTCTCGCTTCTCCTCCGGGCTGGTAGAGGCACTGCGTGGGTGGCAAGCTCGGTTCAACTGTTGGAACAGAGGTTCCTCGATTTGTAACAGAACTGGTCCTTATAGGTTGCTTGCCTCCGGCCTCTCTATTGGACAGTTTAGCTCTGTCCATTTTGACTTGCAGCTCCAGGTGGGTATTCGGCATCTCCTTCAAGCTTTGCACCGGCTAAACTTGGTCGGTCACGTTATGCGTCTATACGGAGGTGATTAGGTTCGCCTCCGACTGGAGTTGGTCTGTCTCCGCTTCTGTCCACCAATGATTAGTCTCAGCTTTTGTCTGGATTTGGTTATGCTAAAACACGGACAAAGCTTTGCACGCAAAAACAAAGGGAAAAAGGATGGTTTCTTCAAGAACAAATGGGAGACCTCTGAAAACGAAATCAACCATAAAATACAATGAAATCAAGAACGTTTCCCACAGACAACGCCAATTTGTTGTGGCAATTTTTTGGAAGCTGTCCTTATGTCTTTGAAGCTACAACCAAGCTCTGTAAAATAAATAAAAACTAGTCAAATGGGCGCCGATGCGGTGATCGACGTTTCCCTTCCGATGCTTAAGTCAACTATTGAACCCATAAAGAAATCAATAATATTAAAATAGCATGGAAATAAAGGGAGAAAATGTAAAGAAATCGGTCAAAAGGAAGTTTTAGGCTCCGGTGGTACTATTGGTCGAATCTGTGAACAGTGCGCCTCCTCCTGGCAATGCATGAGGAAACTCGGATGAGACAAAGAATTTTGGTGGGAGAGATCCCAAAATGGCGGCTCCTAAGTTTCCCAAAGTAAAAAAAAAATGATCCCCTTCTTTCCTTGTCTTTTTCTTTTTTATCTCCATTTTCGATGGCCAAGATTCAAACCCTAAAAGACTCCCCTTAGATGGGTGACACCTAGCCCTATTTCCATTGGTCCTTGCGCTTAGAGTTTTGTTTATAATGGATGTCTGGTCCACCATAATAATTATGTATTTATTCATTGCCCAAATAATAAAGTATTAAGCTCGTTAGCCAAAAATACCTACAACAATAACCCCACGTAAAAGATAAAAAAAAAAAAAATTTAGACTACAATTAAGTTTTAGAGAGTATTTTTTTAAATATATAAAATTTGGAGATATAATATGAAATAGCTACTGACATGCGAAGGAACATTGGTTAAGGGTTAGCTTTCATTCTTATTCTCTGTAAACTGTGATGGTGCAAATAGAGTGCTAGGAAACCAAAACAATCTCATCATGGTTCTACCATTTCCTAAAACTGTTTTGCAGTAAATTTTTTTAGAGCAAAATGATTGAAATTGATGTCATAAGTTGCTACTTATTAATTTATAACTCTTCTTCACCAAAAAATAATAATAAAAATAAATAAATATTAATTTATAATTCTTTTCGAGACATAATACAATGGTGATGGAAAAATCCCTATTCCAAAATTGATTATTTATGCAAATTTAGCTGTCACAGTGAAGGTGGAAAAAATTTCCCATCTGAAAAACCTGCATGCTATTCAATTAACATTTATTGAAAGGGTCCCTTCTCAAATCTCAATCACGAGGGGCTGTTTGATATATTGAAAAGTCAGCTTAGCCACGTCAGCATGCAACTGGTTTGCTACGTTTTCATAACAGTTAGCAATCGCGCGAAGATGTTAGAAGCTGTTGCTCAGCTTCGTATACATGCTTGTTTCTCTTCATCAATATAAAGTTGCAATTGCTTCTCCGTAATCTTTACGATCTCATTTCTTGTAAAGCGTAAAAAATAAAAGTTTTTCTCTCAATTACTTTTGTTGTGGCTGTTTTTCGTCTCGGGCTGGGCTCCTCGGGTACCTGCAAAACCGGAACCCAATCGGTTAGGGGGGCGCCGGTGTGGTGGCCGGCGTTTCCCCTCCGATGCTTAAGTCAGTGATCATCCCTTGATTATCAGCTCAAAACCATGAAAGATGACTGAAAAAAAATGGTCAAAACAGGGGGGCAGGGGGAGCCAAACTTAGAGGAGAAAGGGCAGGAAAAGATTTTTTTTTGGGAGAGTCCAGGCGGGAGAGAAGCTATCCGGTTTTTGTGAGGTGAGGTAGATGGTGAACAGTGATCTTGGCTTTATTAGGTAATGTAATCATCACATGGAAATGTCAAATCCCCTCCCATTTCCCCAAATGCATGCCTTAGTGGTCTCCAAATCCACCAACTCAAGGCAGCCGGATTTTTAGGAGAGAAGAGAGGGAGATGGTGGCGGTTAGATGGGAGTTGGTGGTGCCTTGGGCTGCGTGTGGCTCCAGATTCGGCTTCCCCCTTTTGCCCCTTTTATCACTTACCTCATAACTTACACATGGAGGGTCAGGATTAGTCCACTGATGGCCTGATGTCCCAGATGGGAGACAAGTGTCTCTACCCAAGTTTATGGGCTTAGGAAGTTCTCTGGGCTTAGGTGGCCCACCACATTGTTGGATATTTAATTTATTATCCATGATTACTAGGTATTGGGCCTAAATGGTGGGTAAAAATCCCCGCAACAACTTTCTTGAGCTTTCTTTCACTTTCTCGTCTAATTTTCTTAGCTTGCAAATACTTTTAAGCTCTCAACGGGGTCAATATCCATAAAAGAGAAAGTTTCTTGAAGTAGGAATCGATGGAGGTTCCTTCTTTTGTGTTTTTCACTATTAGTTTCCTCATTTTCTTCTTTGCTTGTTCGTTGGCAGCTGACAGTATTCGTCCTTTACAATCTATTAGCGATGGCAAAACCTTGGTTTCTAAAGAAGGGAACTTTGAGCTGGGTTTCTTTAGCCCTGCAGGCTCTTCCAAGAATATTAATCGTTACTTGGGAATTTGGTACAAGAAGTTCATGCCAGTTAGAACAGTTGTTTGGGTTGCAAACCGATGCAATCCAATTAAGGATTCATCTGGCTTGTTGACCATTAACACCACAGGAAGTCTTGTTCTTCGGGGTCACAATAAGAGTGTGGTTTGGTGGACGAGCTCACCGAAACAGCCCCTGCAGAATCCATTGGTACAGATCCTAGAATCAGGAAATCTAGTCCTGAGAGATGAGAAAGATGGAAATTCAGGACCCTTTTTGTGGCAAAGCTTCGACTATCCTTGTGATACGTTGTTACCAGAAATGAAGTTGGGATGGGACTTGAGAACAGGTCTTAAGAGGGTTCTATCAGCATGGAGGAATCCAGAGGATCCATGTCCTGGAAATTTCACTTATGGGATGGAGCTAGGACCTCCTACATATCCTGAAGAATATATATGGAATGGCACTGCAAAATACTACCGTACGGGTCCATGGAATGGCCTTCGATTCAGTGGTGTACCAGAGATGAAATCCAATGACCTTTATGACTTTAACTTTGTTAACAACGATGATGAAGTTTATTACACCTACACACTCAAGACTAGTTATGCGATCACAAGAGTTGTTTTGAACCAAACCACTGGTAAGCGTGAACGTTCTACATGGATTAATACAGATAAATCTTGGAAGATATATAGTTCGTTACCTGAAGACAAATGTGATGATTATGGCCTCTGTGGTGCCAATGCAAATTGTAGTATCATTGGTCAGAATCCAGTCTGTAAATGTCTAAAAGGATTCAGGCCTAAATCCCTAGAGTCATGGAACAAGAAGGATTGGTCTCAAGGATGTGAACGCAATCTACCACTGAGCTGCCAGGAGAAACACAAAGATGGGTTTGTCAAATCTGTCGGTTTGAAATTGCCAGATACCACAAATACTTGGATAAACAATAGTATGAATCTGGAGGCATGCAGGGCGAAATGCTTGAACAATTGTTCTTGTATGGCTTACGTGAACTCGGATCTCAGAGGAAATGGTAGTGGTTGTGTCCTCTGGTTCAGAGATCTTGTAGATGTGAAATGGTTAGCTGCTGGTGGACAGGATCTATACATTCGAATGCCCGCTTCTGAGCTAGGTACGGACCTAATTTTGTACCATTTGTTCAATATGTATGTGTGTGTGTGTGTGTCTATGCATATATATATACATATATACGTACTTATGTGTTTGTGTTTACTCTTGCTTCCACTTTCTTCTAGCAACATGTCCATGTTGTTTATTACTTTCCTGTTTCAAGTTAATTTTTAAAATACCTTTTAGCAGCAGTTTCCTTATATACATTGTTTTCCGTAATACCTAGATAAGATGAAAAAAACAAGAGGCGATGGTAAGATGAAGACAAAAGTGATAGCTATAGCTGTCATTGGAGTGGTCTCTGGTATGCTCCTTCTTGGCTTATGCATTCACAGACGCAGGAAAGCTGCCTTGAAAGGTAATATATATTAACACAAAAAAAGCAAATTGACAAACAAGTTATGAGATGAAATTATTAGAATGTTTGTTTTTATGAGTCAAATTAATAAGCGAATTTATATTTACTAATTTGCATTCGATTTAGAATAGTACTATATATGTTGTGGTCCTTGTGTGGATATATTTGACATTTGTTATATACAATATGATGTTCATTTTTTTTTTTTGCTTTCGTATTGTACTAATTCAGCAGAGAAAACAAGGAGAAATGAAATGGGTAGTGGATACAATGAAGACCAAAATGAAGACATGGAACTCCCATTTTTCGACCTATCAACAATAGTAGCTGCAACTCAGAATTTTTCATTGGAAAATAAGATTGGGCAAGGTGGTTTTGGACCTGTGTACAGGGTAATAAGATTATTATGACAAGCTTTTATATTAATAGGTCCTATTTATATATGGAGCACAGAAAACATCAACAAATATAGAAAAGACTTTCTGCTTTTCTTCCTGACGAAGTAACATTTTCAGGGTACGCTAGAAAATGGAAAAGAAATTGCAGTGAAGAGGCTGTCATTGAGTTCTGGACAAGGAGTAAACGAATTTAAGAATGAAGTGATACTGATTGCCAAGCTTCAGCATCGGAATCTCGTAAGGCTTCTTGGCTGCTGCATTGAGGGACAAGAGAAAATGCTGCTTTATGAATATATGCCCAACAAAAGTCTGGACTCTTTCATTTTTGGTTAGAAGCCTCTCAACCCAAGGGGTTTTATTATTATTATTATTATTATTTGGCCTATGTTTTGGGTTTAAACATTTGATTAATGTGAAATACATATTTTTTAGATGAGAATCGAGATAAACTATTGGGATGGTCTCAACGGTTCCATATTATATGTGGAATTGCTCGTGGGCTTCTTTATCTCCACCACGATTCCAGATTGAGAATTATACATAGAGATCTCAAAGCCAGTAATGTTTTACTTGATCAAGAGATGAACCCTAAGATTTCAGACTTTGGCATGGCTAAAACATTTGGAGGAGATCAAACAGAAGGAAACACAAACAGAGTAGTAGGAACTTAGTGAGTCCTATAATGTACATATTTATATATATATATTTTTTATGGATTAACTAATGTATGAACTAGCTAAAACACTAAATGTGCATTCATTTGCAGTGGGTACATGGCACCAGAATATGCTTTTGATGGTCAATTCTCAATAAAATCGGATGTTTTTAGCTTTGGAATATTGATGTTGGAGATTATAAGCGGGAAGAAAAGCAGAGGTTTTCATAATCAAAACCACGGCCTCACACTCATTGGACATGTAAGTATAACAAGAACAAGAACAAGAAACAAAAACAAATAACAAAAAAGCTACATAATTTTATATTGTTACATACTTGCGTTGCAAGTTCTAGGAATTTGTGAACCATTAAATCTTATAAATTGTTTATATATAACATGTTTCTCTGTTACTTATTTTGATATAAAATTAATTCAGACCCATGAAATAATTAAACATAAATGTATATTATGTGTAGGCGTGGACACTAATGCAAGAAGAAAAACCATTTGAACTGATTGATACATGCATGGAGGATTACAAAGAGAGAGAGTCGGAAGTGTTGCGTTGCATTCATATTGGCCTGCTATGCGTGCAACATCGTGCAGTGGATAGGCCAAGCATGTCCTCTGTGCTTATGATGCTGTGCAGTGAGGGTGCGTTGGTTCAGCCTAAACGACCAGGTTATTTCATGGAAACAGATTTCCATTCAGCAGAGGCTAACTATTCTTCCTCAACTAACCATGTTTTCTCTTCGTCCACAAATGAGCTAACCATATCTGCTATGGAGGCTCGATAAGGAGCATGGAATGGAACATTTGGGTCAGGGATCTTAAAACGATGATATATGAACAGCTAAAATGTTTTTGTGCTTATTTACAGCTTCCATACCTTCTTTTGTAGTAGTAACCCAAGTCCATCATTAAGTTATGGGCTTCAAAGTCCAAGTCTAAGTCCAAGACCGTCCAAAGTCAAACTACTTATCTGTATTATTGATTTTCTACTAAGCCAAACATGTTCAAAGCCAAAAGACCGTCCAAAAACATGTTTTTGTCTACTAAACAAGTCAGAAAAATCACGCTGTTTCTTTTTGTTGCGTTTAGCTGAATACATGAGATTTATTATTAGAAAAACCGTATGGTTAAGATTGCTAATATCTTTTTTCGACCATAAATTACACAAATTGCAACATATTAGTTTCGAATCTTAAATGAATCCAAGCCAATATTCAGCAACTTTTTTTTTCTTTTCATATAGAAAACATTCTGTTTGTATTTATATCTAAAATGAAATGGAGTTATGGCGTAATAATAATAGTCTTATCCACATCAAAACAAGCAAAGGAAGTCAATTTTCCAGAAGACTGATAGATATGAAAGCAAATAGGCCAAAGATCAAGTCGTTATTGACCGCCGTATATAGTTACGCACTCTGCTTTCTGCAAACTCTATGATGAAATTCATTGTGGGGTGTCCACAGGATTTATGGAATTCATTGAATCAGCTATCCAAAACGTACTCGGTTTAAATAAGGAACATGGAATAGGCTGCTATTATTCATAGGAAAAAAAAAACACGGATTAGGCTGCTAATATATCCTAAGACCAAACAGTACCACCCAATTTGCTTCTATTGGAATATGCCTCGTATACATTGTTGGGTCGGCTTCTTATTAGCTATGATTTAATATGGTGAGCGTTAAATATGCTGATCCAAGATTCAATGGTTTGAAATTTTAAAGGTAATTTTGTGTAAAAAAATAACAACTTTACCAAGCCATGTGGACTTGCAACCTGTCAATGAGGTAATTGGGTTCACAACCGTGAAGACTTGACAACTTAAAAGCATTTATGAGACGGTTAGACCCTAGTACAATGGTTATGGGAACTTTCGTCCTAGCAGTGAAGGTAGAAAATTCTACCATTTTAAAACCTGCACACGAATCAATTATTAACCTTGCGTTTCACACTCATTTCTAAATGCTAAATCTGGTGGATTTATTTTTCATTAATCTGTAACCAGAAAGCAGAGAGTTCAACAAGTAGGAGCCAATGGTGATTCCTTCTGTTATGCTTATCAGAGCTAATTTGCTCTTTTCCTTCTCTGCAATTGCACTGGCAGCTGACAGCATTCGTCCACTCCAATCTATAAGCGATGACAAAACCTTGGTTTCAAGAGGAGGAAACTTTGAGGTGGGTTTTTTTACTCCAGGCACTACCAATAATAGTTACTTAGGAATTTGGTACAAGAACATCCCAGAAAGAACAGTTGTTTGGGTTGCAAATCGATGCAACCCAATCAATGATTCATCTGGCTTGTTGACAATAAACAGCACAGGCAATCTTGTTCTTTTGGGTCACAATAAGAGTCCTGTTTGGTGGACGAGCTCAGCAAAACAAGTCCAGAGTCCATTGGTACAAATCCTAGACTCTGGAAATCTTGTCCTCAGAGACGAGAAGGATGAAAACCCAGAAGCTTATCTGTGGCAAAGCTTTGATTATCCATCTGATACATTGTTACCAGACATGAAGATGGGATGGGACTTGAGAACAGGTCTCAAGAGGGGTTTATCAGCATGGAGGAGTCCAGATAATCCATGTCCTGGAAATTTCACATACGGGATTGAGCTAGGACCTCATACGTACCCTGAAGCATATATCAGGAAGGACAATGAAAAATACTACCGTACCGGTCCATGGAATGGTCTCAGATTCAGCGGTTCACCAGAACTGAAACCCAATCCGCTTTACAGTTATCGCTTTGTTTATAACGATGATGAAGTGTATTACATGTACGGCCTAGTGAATAAGTCTGTCATCTCTAGAATTGTTTTGAACCAAACAGCTAATGTGCGAGAGCGTTCTACATGGATGGAAGCAGAACAAACTTGGCAGCCATATTCTTCAGTACCTAGAGACTACTGTGATACTTATGGACTCTGTGGAGCAAATGGGAAATGTGTCATTGGCCAGAACCCGGTCTGCGAATGTCTACAAGGGTTCAAGCCTAAGTCTCAAGGAAATTGGAACATTATGGATTGGTCTCGAGGATGTGAACGCAGTGTACCTCTGAGCTGCCAGGAGAAACTCAGTGATGGGTTTGTCAAATTTGATAGATTGAAAGTGCCTGATACTACTCTTTCTTGGGTGAACAAAAGCATGAATCTGCATGATTGCAGGGACAAATGCTTGAACAATTGTTCCTGTATGGCTTTTACTAATTCAGATATTAGAGGAGAAGGTAGTGGCTGTGTCCATTGGTTTGGTGGTCTGGTAGATATGAGAGGATTTCCTGAAGGTGGACAGGATCTATATGTTCGAATGCCAGCTTCAGAGCTAGGTAAACTTCTATTGGTAGCAAGTTTATCTTATTTAATTTTCTCTTTCAAGTTAACTACCTGGTTTTTAACATGACTTATCAGCAATAACCTTATATGTCAGCTTTTCTGTGTCAAATAACTAGAAAAGTATAGGAAAAGAGGTGGTGACACTAAGGTGAAGACAGCAGTGGTAGTTTTAGCTGTTGTTGGAGTAGTTTCTGGGGTGCTCCTTCTTGGCTTTTACATTCGCAGAAGCAGGAAAGCCGCCTTGAAAGGTAATATGAATTGCTGAAAGCAAAGATATTGACAAGCAAGAATATATATTAAAGAATTCCTAATTTTACTTGCAGATTAAATTAACAAACTGTAGTTGAAGGTAAGCCTACCCTTTTAGCGAAAGTCAGAGAATTTTAATGCGATATGCTGTTTTAGGTTTAGAGTAACAGACAAACTCATTACTAGATGACAATAGGCTTTTGAGTCAAGATTTATATCCACTAACATACCAGTAAAATGTTTTTGTTTCTTCTTCCTTTTTCTTTTTCTTTTTCCGTTTTTTTTTTCCTCCCTCTTTTCATAAATGCCAACGAGTAATACTGCATGAGGTTCAATCATGTGGTCATCATATCATGAAAATTCAAATTGTTTTAGCTTAGTATGCATTAACCTATGTTTCTTATGTACGTATTATGTTTCCTTCATGTCTTTCCTTACACCCTAACTAACATCTTGAAGATAACATGTAGGCTATTTAATATGAATAACATTTAAGCTGTATGGTGTTTTTGATATGTGCCTTCAATGGATTACTCAAAACCAGTTCGGTTTTATAGGTTTAATTATCAAGGGGACTGAATCTGATGTTGTGCTTACAGTTAGATCTTAACAAAGTTGCATTTGATTTTTGAGTTCTATCAGTAGTGGATACCATGACATTTTTGAGACGGAATATGGAGTCTGCCTTTTTCACCAATATTTTTCCTACTTCAACAGAGAATACAACGGAAAATGAAATAGAAAGTCAGCACAATGAGGAACAAAGTGAAGACCTGGAGCTCCCATTGTTCAACCTATCAACAATAGTAACTGCAACTGATAATTTTTCATTGGAAAATAAGCTTGGGGAAGGTGGTTTTGGACCTGTATACAAGGTAAGAGTATGGCAAGATATGAAAAGCCTGTACATGGAACATGGAAAGCATCAGAAATAAAATAAACTTTTGCAATCTTTTTGATGGACTAACATAACATTTTCAGGGCATGCTGGAAAACCGACAAGAAATTGCAGTGAAGAGGCTTTCAATTTGCTCTGGACAAGGAGCAAATGAGTTTAAAAATGAAGTAATACTAATTGCCAAACTTCAGCATCGGAATCTTGTAAAGATTCTTGGTTGCTGCATTCAGGGAGAAGAGAGAATGCTGGTATATGAATATATGCCCAACAAAAGCTTGGACTCTTTCATTTTTGGTTAGAATCTCTATGAACCTAAGGGTCTTAAATATCTACATTTTATAGAACATAAATTTTCTTCTACAATTCATTGGCTACTCTTTGGTGTATATGTAAACTTGATTAACCTGAAATACATATTTGCCAGATGATAAGCCAGGTAAACTATTAGAATGGTCTCAGCGATTCCAAATCATAAGTGGAATTGCTCGGGGGCTGCTTTATCTCCATCAGGATTCCAGATTGAGAATTATCCATAGAGATCTGAAAGCAAGTAATGTTTTACTAGATAAAGACATGAACCCTAAGATTTCAGACTTTGGCTTGGCAAGAACAGTTGGAGGAGATCAAACGGAAGGAAACACAAACAGAGTAGTAGGAACATAGTGAGTATATATATATATATATATATATATATATATATATATATTCTTAGCTCTTACCATATATGCCATAGCTAGGTCCTCATTGATATATAAATCTAGATACTTGCATTCCTAATGAATGTGTTACTACCATATGCAGTGGCTATATGGCACCAGAATATGCTTTTGACGGGCAGTTCTCAATAAAATCTGACGTCTTTAGCTTTGGGATATTGATGTTGGAGATCATAAGTGGAAAGAGAAGCAGAGGATATCATTATCATAATCACGGATTCACTCTCATTGGCTATGTAAGTGACAGCAAAAAAAACCTTAACTTATACAGTTTTGCTATCTGTTAGAGATTATAGTTGAATGACTCAAAATTACTGCACAACTCTGTGAAACTGCGTGAACATAACCATTTTACTGATTGTGATGGGTATTATTTTTCTAATTGATCTATATATGTTTGACCTGTGAAAAGATATGATTGGTTTTCAATAATTTCTAGGCATGGACATTGATGCAAGAAGGCAGGCCAATTGAACTGATTGATGCATGGATGAGAGATTACTCACAGAATCTGTCGGAAGTGTTGCGTTGCATCCATGTTAGTCTCTTATGTGTGCAACAACGTCCTGTGGATAGACCCAGCATGTCATCTGTGGTTCTGATGTTGAGCAGTGAGAATGCTTTGCCTGAGCCCAAAACTCCTGGTTATTTCATGGAAACAGATCTTCATTTAGTAGAAAGAGATTCTTCCTCAAGTAAACTTGTAACCTCTTCCACAAATGAGATGTCCATAACAGAAATGGAGGCTCGATAACTATAAGAATTAATCAATTGTTTTTAGCATTATTTAAGGATTTGGAAGCCTCTGTACATTTGTTGAAACTAATGGTCTGAAATAGCTACAGGTGACAACTCATGGTTTTTGTTAGAAGATGACATTTTTGGTGACTAAAAAAGAAGAATGGAAGAAAAAGCTGCTGCAACTTTCTGTGTGCAAGCTACTGAGGAGAATGAATTTAATTTCTGTTTTTGGTTTAGAATTCTAATTAGTTTGTAATGGTTCTTGCCTATTTAGCAGCCATTTTAGTTACTTTGTAATGTAACTAGCTACTGTCATATCATCTGAAAATGCAGGGATATTTTTTGGATTTTGTAAAAAAGTTACTGCAATTTTTGCATTTTACAACTTTGCACTTTGCAACTTTTGTGTACTGCAATAAGCAAAACAGCAGCTACTCATGACCATTGGTCAGAAATGTATATTTATTGTTAAAAATTCAAAATGAATCTAAGTTTTACTATTTTTCTCTCAATTTCTCTCTGCAACTTCCTTTCTTTCTACTTCCTCTCTTTGGTGAAAACTTTAGGTTATTCTCACAATCTGGTATCAGAGCCATATTTTCTGATCTTTGAGAGGGCTAAACTCATTTGCAAAACAAAAGGCAAGCGAGGAAAATGGTCATATACCCCAGAGAGTGAAAAAAAAAAAAAAAAACAGAAAAGCTTCAAACTTTTTTTCCTTATCAAAAATGGCTTCAGCTTCATATTCAGCTCCATCACTACCAGTTTTCACTAGTGAAAATTACAACATCTGGTCTATCAAAATGAAAGCTTATCTTTAAGCTTTTGAACTTTGGGAGGTCACTGATCAAGAAGTGGAACCAGAACCATTGAGAGAAAATCCAACAGTTGCTCAAATGAAGCAACACAGTGAAGAAGTGGCTAAGAAGTATAAAGCCTTGGTTGCCATACACTTTTCAGTCTCAGATGTTATGTTTACAAGGATAATGGCCTGTTCCACAGCAAAAGATGCTTGGAACAGACTCAAAGAAGAGTTCCAAAGAAGTGCTAAGACAAGGAAAATGCAAGTCCTCAACTTGAGGAGAGAGTTTAAAGCTCTTAAGATGAAAGAATCTGAGAAGGTGACGGATTTTACAGAAAGAATGATGAAGGTTGTGAATCATATTCGAGTTCTTGGAGAAGAGCTCTTTGATAAAAGAGGGGTGGAGAAGGTTCTAGTGAGCTTACTTGAGAGATTTGAAGCTAAATCTTCTCTTGATGAATCAAGAGATCTTAGTGAGATATCTCTTTCAGAATTGTTGAATGCACTTCAAGCCACAGAACAAATGAGAGATATTAGGCAAGAGGAAGCAACTGAAGCTGTCATGGTGGTGAAACAAAAAGGTAAAAGTGATGTCTTTACCTTTAAAAAGCAATTTCCAGACAGGAAAGAGAGAGGGAAGGAGAATTCAAGCAGAGATGTGGAGAGGAAGAAATTTGGGTCATGTTTCCATTGTAAGAAAGATGGTCATACTGCCAAATTTTGTTGGTTTAGGCCAAATGTCCAATGTAGGCATTGTAAACAATTTGGCCATATAGATAAAGTTTGTAAGAAGAAAAAAGAACAATTCCAATATGTTAATCAAGCTCAAGTGCCGGATGAGATCCAAGAGAAACTAGAAAATTTATTTTCAGCTTCTTGTTTCAAAGCTGTGAGTAACAAAGGAGAATGGCTAATTGATAGTGGATGTTCTAGTCATATGACTTACAATTAGCAACTCTTTGTGAGGTTAGACCGAGATGAGCATACAAAAGTCAGAATCGGCAATGGAGCTTTGGTGGATGTAGTTGGAAGAGGAGATGTGACTGTCACTACACCAATAGGTACTAAACTCATTTGTGATGTTTTACTTGTTCCAGAAATTAGTGAAAATCTATTGAGTATTGCTCAAATGTTAGAAAAACAATATTCTCTAAATTTTTCAAAAAATCAGTTTGCTATATATGATTCTCAAGGAAAGGAAGTCTTGTGTGTAAAAATGAAAGACAAAAGCTTTGTAGTTGATTTGGGAAGAATAAGCACACTGCACTTAAGGCAAAAGCTGAGAGTGACTCTCAGCTATGGCACAAAAGATTTGGCCATTGTAATTATGGCTCCTTGAAGTTTATGCATGATCAAGGAATGGTCTGAGACCTGTCTAAGGTGAAAGAAAGTGAGGGGGTTTGTGATATATGTCAAATTGGTAAACAAAAAAGGTTGCCTTTTCCTTCAAATGCAACTTGGAGAGCTGATGAGAAATTGAAGTTGATTCACACAGATGTGTGTGGACCAATGAGTGAGGCATCCTTGAATGGAAGTAAATATTTTCTAATCTTCAAAGATGATTACTCAAGATATTGTTAGGTGTATTTTCTTATACAAAAATTTGAAGTTGCTGCAAAATTTAAGAAGTTCAAATCCTTGGTTGAAAACCAGTCACAAATGAACATTAAAATTATAAGGCCTGACAATGGAGCTGAATATACAGCTAGCTCATTAGAGACTCTATGCAAAATTAAAGGGGTTATTCACCAATTCACTACTCCATACACTCCACAACAAAATGGAGTTAGTGAGAGGAAAAACCGAACTATAATGGAGATGGCAAGATGCCTTATTAATGAGAAAAATCTGCCAAATTTTTTTTGGGTAGAAGCTGTTAACACAGCAGTTTATTTGCTTAACAAAGTTTCAAGCAAAGCTTTGGATTCCAAAACCCTTATGAAATGTGGCATGGAACCAAGCCTTCAGTTGATCATTCTTTAGGAGTATATGCTACATGCATATACCCAAAATTAAGAGAAGCAAGTTAGACAAAAAGGCTGTTGTTGGAATTTTCATGAGTTACTCTTTGGTTTCCAAGGCATATAGAGTTTATGATGTGAATGCAAAGAAACTTGTTGTTTGCAAGGATATCGTTGTAGATGAATCAGCTTCACGGGATTGGAGAAAATAAGAAGTTTATGAGGAGGGAAAAGAAGTGGCAGAACCTCTCATTCATTTTGATGGTGAAGAGGCGCTCTTAAATGATGATGAGAATGCTGTTGGAATTAGAGGCACCAGACTTTTAACCGAGGTGTATGACAAATGTAATATGGCCTTAAGTGACCCTTCTAGTGTGGCAAAAGCTCTCCAAAGTGAAAAATGGAAGGAAGCAATGAGAGAAGAACTTTAAATAATTGAAAAAACCATACACGGGTGCTGGTTGACAGACCAAATCACAAATCTGTCATTGGAGTTAAGTGGATTTTAAGGACAAAATTGAATCTGGATGGTTCTGTAAATAAACTCAAGGCTAGATTGGTTGTGAAAGGTTATGCTCAACAATATGGAATTGATTTTAGAGACACATTTGCACCTGTGGCTAGAATGGAAACTATAAGGTTGTTATTGGCATTATCTGCACAAAAAGGCTGGAAGGTATTTCATCTTGACGTGAAATCTGTATTCTTAAATGGTCTTTTGAGGGAAAAAGTTTATGTAGAGCAGCCAGAAGGTTTCACTATTCCAGGAAGTGAATGTATAAATTGGTAAAAGCATTGTATGGCTTGAAACAAGCTCCTAGAGCTTGGTATAGTCGAATTGATGAGTATTTGCTAAAACAAGAATTCCATAGAAGTGAAAATGAACCCACTCTCTACATAAATAGCCATGGAAGCTTAATGATAGTGTCTCTTTATGTTGATGACTTATTGGTGACAAGAGAAGATGAGTTTAGAATAGAAATTTTTAAAAATGTCATGAAAAAAGAGTTTGAGATAACAGATTTAGGTGAAATGAAGTTTTTTTTTGGAATTGAAGTTATTCAGGGCAATGAAGGTATTTTTCTCACTCAAAGAAAGTATATTGAAGATTTGCTCAAGAAATTTGACATGGAAAGGTGCAAACTAGTTGCAACTCCCATGGTACAAAACTGAAAATTCATCAAGGATGATGGTTCTAGTCTGGTTAATGCTTCTATTTTTAGAAGTTTAATCGGAAGCTTGCTATATATGTGTTCTTCAAGACCTGAGATCATGTTTTCAGTTAGTCTGCTCTCTAGATTCATGCATGCACCTACACAAATTCATTATGCTGCTGGAAAAAGAATGTTGAGATACTTGAGAGGTACAACTGATTATGGAGTGTGGTATCACAAGTCTGAAAGGTGTATTTTAGAGGGATTCTCAGATAGTGATTGGGATGGAGATTTAGTCGACATGAAAAGCACATCGGGGTATGTTTTCAACATTGGTTCAGGACCATTTTCTTGAAATTCCAAAAAGCAAACATCGGTTGCTTAATCAACAGTGGAAGCTGAGTATATTTCAGCTTCTGCTACATCAAATCAAGCCATTTGGTTACGAAAACTCTTGCTGGATTTGAAGGAAGAACAACTAGAAGCAAACTCTTGCTGGATTTGAAGGAAAGATTTGAAACATTAAGGAGTTTGCTCAATATTTCCTCCAAAAATGTCAAGGAGGAGTGTTAGAAAATGACATTTTTGGTGACTAAAAAAGAAGAATGGAAGAAGAAGCTGCTGCAACTTTCTGTGTGCAAGCTACTGTGGAGAACAAATTTAGTTTCTGTTTTTGGTTTAGAATTCTAGTTAGTTTGTAATGGTTCGTGCATATTTACCAGCCATTTTAGTTATTTTGTAATGTAACTAGCTATTGTCATATCCTCTGAAAATGCAAGGATATTTTTTAGATTTTGTAAAAAAGTTACTGCAACTTTTGCATTTTACAGCTTTACACTTTGCAGCTTTTGTGTACTGCAATAGGCAAAACAACAGCTACTCATGACCATTGGTCAGAAATGTATATGTATTGTTTAAAATTCAAAATGAAACTAAGTTTTATTGTTTTTCTCTTAATTTCTCTCTACAACTTCCTTTCTTTCTACTTCTTCTCTTTGGTGAAAACTTTAGGTTATTCTCACAGTTTTCTAACTTGCTCTACGAATCTATCAAGACAATTAAATACAAGCACACTAAAATGGAGAACCAGTTTCTAAAATCTTCAAGACCCTCCAAAGTTCATTGCAAACTTCAGAAACCAATGCAGCCTTCCATAAGTTTCAATCGTTCTTTCCTGTTTTAATAATTCAGGCCTCAATATTGCATTATATAGCATCAAGATCACTGCTTCTCTCCAGTCAACCAAAAAAAAAAGACTAAAAAAACTAAAAATTCCCTCCTCAGCAATGGACAGACTTAACTTTTTGATCAAATCAACTATAGATTGACCAATAGTTCAAAGAATTAAGAAAAAGCTTGTGCAACCCTGCCAAAGTAAAAAAGCTATCCATTGGCGTTCTTAGGTTTGATATATTTTCATTTATAGCAGTTTTCCAAGGATATCTTTAACATATTGTAGCAGGATTTCCTCCAAATCCAAGTCCATTATTCCATCTAACCTCATAGAAGCATATTGGCAATTCAAGTCAAAAGATTTTGATAAGAACTAAATTTCAGTCACCTAATAGTGGCATTTGGAATATTTTCTTAAAACGACAAAACGTACCAAGTTTCTAGTAAGGTGGAGGAGGGAAAAAACAGCAACTAATGTTTTTGTTAGATTGTGGCATTTTTAGGAAGTTTATTGTTGATGATTTTTGTGTTTAATGTATTTGTGATTAAAATGGTATAAGGTTACTCATAGTTGAAGTAACCAAATTGTTGTGCTAGTTTAGTTTAGAGTTTGTTAGTTTGATTGTGATAAAACCACTACAAATGTGAGATATTTTGTATTAATGTATGTCTAAATTGGGGTGGCATTATGCAAGCCACATGGTGAAAGAGTTGTTGGACAGTGGTTAGGTAGATGCAACATGCTTTCTACTGTTCATAGAATATTACCTTTGTGAATTTATATTTTCTTTGTTAGCTTGTAATGGTAAAGAATCGGTTGTATGAAAATGTTGGAAAATTTTCAAGACTTTTAAGTGTTCTTCCCTTCTTCTTCCTTCATTCCTCATTTGTTTAACTCTTAGCCAAATTCTAACATGGTATCAGAGCATTGAATGATCTTTTTGAGGACTTGTGAGTGTGAGATCTTGAGGGTAAAGCTTGCTCAAAGTTGAGGCAAGATTGTTGAGAGAAAACCCAAGAGTTGAGAGAAGCAAAAATCAATTTTCTGTTTTCAAAGTTGTCATGGCTTCATCACAAGTTGCTGTTTGGATCTTCAAGGTGAAAGATTTCCTTATTAATTTTCTAGAGAATTGCCTTGTGTCACAACAAGGAGGAGATGAAGTTGTTTCATCACCAAAATGAGAGATTGCCGAGAGGAGTGCTTCAGAAAATGAAAGATCTAGATGTGAGGAGGAGAAGAAGAAGAATGATGAGTTGGATGCCTTAAAAGGTTTGGTTAAACATAAGCTTTGTCATGCTGTGGACATTTCTTGTAGGTAAGAGGATGCTTCCAAAGTTGATGAAAGAGGGAAGACATCAAAGGGCCATGTTAGAAGAACTGTTATACCACAAAGGACCAAGAAAGAGTTAAGATGGCAAGCCTGTGAACATGAGAAGGCATTGAACAAAATGAGCTTTTTTGAGGATTGTGAAAGCAATGGAGGAGCTGCAAGGAGGAGAGACCTTACGTGGCAGCTTGTTAATTATGCTAAGAATTCAATTTTTAAATTTGTGTTGCTAAGGTGAACAAATTTGAGAAGCTTCATGGAGATGTTGCTGTCAAAGAGGCTCCAGAAGTTAGTGGACATTCATTTGTTTGTGGGCATGGTTCTTCCATGCAAATCAATGAAAATGTTGTGAAGAAAAGAAGGCATGAAGCCTTCATTTTAAATGGTAAAATTGTGTGGAAAGTGGCAGGACAAAAGCCAGCAGGAAAATTAGTTTTTTGGTTCGATTGTGACCCTAAAAATGCCAAGGGAGAGTGTTAGATTGTGGCATTTTTAGGAAGTTTATTGTTGATGATTTTTGTGTTTAATGTATTTGTGATTAAAATGGTGTAAAGTTACTCATAGTTGAAGTAACCAAATTGTTGTGCTAGTTTAATTTAGAGTTTGTTAGTTTGGTTGTAATAAAACTACTGGAAATGTGAGATATTTTGTATTAAGGTATAGTTGAATTGGGATGGCATTATGCAAGCCACATGGTGAAAGAGTGGCTGGACAGTGGTTAAGAAAATGCAACATGATTTTTACTGTTCATAGAATATTATTTTTTGTTTATTTATATTTTCTTTGTTAGTTTGTAACGGTGAAGAACTGGTTATATGAAAATGCTGGAAAATTTTCCATACTTTTGAGTGTTCTTCCCTTCTTCTTCCTTCCTTCCTCATTTGTTTAGCTTTCAGCCAGATTCTAACAGTGTTAGACCAATCTCTTACTTACCAGCTGAGACCCAGCTTCCTCTAAACAGACATAAGTAGGGTCAATATTGATCCCTTATCTTTTGTCTGCTCGTTTTCTGGAATTGTTTGCAAAGTTTCCACAGCCTTTTACTGGTGAAATAAAGAAACAGTAGAAAATAAAAAGTATCCACGATGACAAGAAGTAGAGCTAATCGACTTCAAACGCATTTGACATTTATTTGCTAATTAGATCCCCAGAACCAGTCCACAGAGCACAGACTGCAGGGGTTTGTCATCAAATCAAAGCATATCAGGCTGCAACTTTTAGGCCTTATCTCAAAGGAAAATATATTTGATATCCATTAAGTAAAAAAAAAGAAAAAAAAAACTACATAATTATATATATTAGACATACTTATATGTACACTACAGTATTATACACTAAATTTACAAAAATCTAGATTCCAAGTGAGAAAGTTGTGGGAGGTTCTCCAACCTATACAGATATAAATAAATATACTTTAGTATTCTGAATAGTACATATATGATTATACAATTAATTAATCCTTATGGAGCCTCCATTACTGTCATGGTTATTGTTGAAGACGAAACATGCTTACTTGAAGAGGAATATGGTTCTGTTAAATGATCTGTTTCCATGGAAATAACCTGGTGGTTTGGGCTAGGGAAGGCACTCTTACCACCCAGCATCAAAACCACAGAACACATGCTGAGCCTATCAACAGGACGGTGTTGCACACCTAGCAGGTTAATATGTAGCTGGGTTTGGTAAAATTTAGACAGTATGAAGTTCATCTAATTTTTTTTTTTTTTTCCAATCAAAAAGACCAAAAGTCCACCCAATTTCTATTCATTTATTGCAGGAGCATTCCTTTTTTAGATCATAAATTCTTAGATAATAGTTTCTTAAACAAATAAGAGTTACAAAAGCCATGAGTTGTCTCATGTTGCCATTTCACACCTCTAGTTTGAACAAATTAAATTTACAGACTTCCCAAACTTACTAGCCTTGAAATCACCTGCTATCTGATATGTAATAAATGTTACAAATGGCTGAACCTGATGAATGTACTTATTTATATTTGTAAAATATATTGAATTGCTATGAGTCATATCATTCGTGGAAGACGATAAATGCTTGGTTGAGGAACAATCTGCTTCTTCTGAATACTGCTTTGATTCCATTAGAAAGGCAAGTGGTTTAGGCTGATCCAAAGCAACCTCACAAGCCAACATCATAATCACAGACGACGTGCTTGGTCTATCCACAGGGCGCTGTTGCACGCATGGCAGGCTTATATGGATACAACGCAACACTTCCGACAGATTCTGAGAGGAATTGCTCAAGCATGCATCATCAATCAGTACAAATGGCCTGCCTTCTTGCATCATTGTCCATGCCTATATCGACATTGTATTGAACAAATATCATTTGTCATTCATATGGATAATACGACAGATATAGATCAAATAAATAGGTTTAGGAAAATTGATGTAACCAAAGCAGGCTATAAAGTTTATGGTCTTCATTGACAATACCTGTTTTCAGTTGCCACTTTATTGTAATTTATAGTAATTTTATCGTTTCCATGGAAATCTCTGTATTCAGCTGACTCCTTTTGTATTTTTCTATAAAATAACTATGCAGTTGAACCATAAAATTCACAACCTGTAATAAAATAAATTAATTTATAATTTTTTTCTTTCCTTTTAATCATTTTATTCTTGGAAGATGGAACTACCAGAAGCTAGTAAAGCTTATTTAACGTCTTTCCTATATTATGAAATACAGTCTAGTTTTTTTTTTTTTGCTGAATAAATACAGTCTAGTTATACTCTATTAGATAGGATTAGTTTCATAGGTTCTTGATTTTACCTTGATAAGATTGGTCACTTTCAAAATCTTTTATTTCTATTTTATTTTCTCTCCTGATATAAAGTTATTACAAACTAATCCATCTGTAGCGTGTCAAACCCACTATAGTTTTCTACCTCAAACGAGTAATTGGCCTTGATTGACTTGTCAGTAAGTTGACTTTCATATGCATGTATTCCAACATGAAGAGGCAACCATGATCAACATCGAAACAGTGACATTCTTGCTGAACTTTTCATGCTCGGCGAGTAGTATGCATATTGGCATGCCAATGACAACGAAAGGATAAAAGGGAGTAAAAGAATTTACCTACAATTTCTGTTTGTCAAAAGTTTACTTGTCGAATGTAAATTTAACAACAAATAATAAATCAACACAAAATACATGCAAGCTAACAAGAGCAAACTCAAAGGAAAATAAATAAATAAAGAAGAAAGAACAGTTTGAAACAATAGACCAATTTATATTTTCAGAATAGGCCAATTCTTCAGTTTCCTCCCTCATCAAAAATCTGAATTTGAACAAATTCCAGTACCTCTTTTATGGCCGATTATCGTCCAGTCAACAAGCTTGTAGAAAAAAAAAGAAAAATAAAAATTATGTCCTTAACAGTGGGTAGACTTGAGTATTTGATTGATTAGGGGATTGACATCATCGTAGTCCACTGAATTTTAAAAGACCCATATAACCAATTAACCATGCTGCTAATATAAAATCATGGTTTCACATTTTGGGGTTTGAGGGAGTTTTATTTATCGCAGTTTCCAGGGTACCTCACAGGTCCAAGTCCATAATTCTACGCACCCTTTATAGGAACAGATTGCTGATTGCAGTCAAAAACATACTGTTTATACTAATATTTAGCCGCCCAATAATGTTGTTTTGAATAGTTTTTTTAGTAGGACAGTCGTTGTACCAAGTTTCTTGGCACTTGGAAGGGAAAGAACCACTAAAGACTGAAGTTGGTGTTTTTAGACCAATCTCTTATGAGCTGACCCACCTTCTAATAAACATTGGCAGAGTCAATTCTGTTCCTAACAAATATTGGAAGCATTGCGGAATCTACTACTACTAATTCCATTGTTCATGTCATTCTTATGGCGATCATTGTGTTTGTGCCCTTCTCTTTTGCTCTGCTATTTTTCAGGCTCTGTTTCTAACATTTGCCTTAAGTAAAAAAGAAAACAGAGAAAATGAAAAAAATAAAAAATAAAAAGAAACAATAAAGAAATCAGGACAGCAAGAATTAAACTTCATTGATTTTTGACATAGCCAAATAAGATCCCACGACCAATCCACACTCCGCAGGGTTTGATCACCAAAACAAAGAAAATAAAGCCGTAACGTTGAAATCTAATGTTGGTTGGTTAATAATTGGAAGGTAATCTTCTAGCAATTCAGTGGTGATATAAAATGCCAATTAATGTCTTCCCTTTACTTCCTAAAATGCCAGCCCAAACCATACCAAAGCTTTTTGACTTTTATGCCTAACTCAAGCTTTTTTATGAACATCTATGAGTATAATCTGAATAAGGAAACAACTGAAACGACTAAAATAGATGATAAACAAAGAATGAAAGAGTATAAAATATGTGTCAATTGTCAATTGTTTCTTTTGTATATTTCACTATTTCCATCAGAAAATTAATAATCATTGCAGAAACAAAAACAAAAAATAAATAACCCAGAAAAATAAAAAGATGAAAAAATAATTTCAATGACAATTTTGGAATTGTTGTTGAAGAGCTTCCTCAAGCAAGAAACGCGATTCCTCCATAAGCTCAGGGCTGAGTCTGAACATCAAAACACAGAACTCCATCTGATTGAGTGCCCCATCACCGTCAAAATCACCTTCCGCTAACATAGACCGTAGATCCTCATCGCTCAGGTCCTGAAGTCCCAGCATTGCAGAGTTCCTCTTGAGGCTCTCAAAGGTAATAACCCCTTTATCAACGTCCATTAACAAATTGAACCCATTACAGAGCTCACCTATTAGAACATCCCCACCAAGCTTGTCAGCCATTGTGGGCAAGAAATCTTGGAAACTGGATTGTGGGTTTTGTGAAGCCATGGCACAAAAGAGAGGGAGAGAAATTTAGAAAGAAAGAGAGATTTAGAAAGAGAGGGAGATTGAAGAAGGAAGAGAAATGGAAGAGTATATAAAGAAAGAGGTGTTTGGGATTTCCAAGAAGGAGGGTCCATAGAAGACAACTAAGATACAGGTAATGAAGGAGGTCGGTCAGTTTTGAAGCTGACTATGGGGTTTCTGAGAAGGTCATTGAGACCAAGAAAAGGAAGGCAGGGATAGAATTGTCCAATTTCCTTGGGAATGATGGAAGTAGGTTCTCGTCCTTGACTTCTTTTCAGATTAAGTTTCGGTACGCACTAAGCTGGAAGCTGCTCAGGGGTAAAGTTGTCATTTTATTAGGAGGAATAAATATTCTTTTTATTTTATTTTATTTTTCTTTATTTATATTTATATGAGTAATTTTACCATTATTAAATTTATTAATTAAATCTTAATATCAATAACATGATATTATTTTATTAGGATTTTTGTTATAATTGTAAAATATTATTAATATATAATTTATTAATAAAATATCGCATCATTAAGTGTTAGATACATGTAGAGCATTGCTTCTTTGAGTTAATATCATTTATCTCTTTTAACATTTAACTTAAACATAATTTAATTCTTCATACTTCAAAAATATCATTAAGTTCCTCTTAAATTTTAAAATAATTATCAATTTTTTTATTGTTTCACTCATGGATTTATATCCTTTCACTTTAAAAAAAAAATTATTTATTGATAATTTTAAAATCTAGGAAATTAGATTATAATTAATGCAAATATCGTAAATTTTAAATGGAATATTTCCTTGCCCTTTCTTTAAATGGGAGGGAAAAGACGCGTTCATTGTGTGTTTTAGTTTTGTTTACTTAGATGGGATGGTCTTTAAGGGTAGAATTGTACAGTGGAAAGCTTTTGGAGACTTCCAAACCAATCCTCTTCTTAAGGTAATAAAAAAAACATGATTTTTCTGCATGATTGTGGTGTGGACGTTTTTTTTTATTGTTATTTTGCTGGAAAGATTGCTGGGATCTGAATCATACAAAAATAAATGGGTTACAAAATTATAATAAAAAAATTAAAGAACTATTATAATTTATTATATCAAAAGAAGAGTATGCAAACTTTTTTTTCGTAAATAAAAAAGAAGAGTATGCAAACTAATGGGTTTAAAAAAGTGAGCAATGCAAGTAACAATATGGGCCAGTAAAGGCCAGGTTATGGCTTTTTCTTTTGGGTCATATTGTACTATATGAAAGTAAGTGGGGTATGTTTTTTGTTATTTTTATTATTATTATAAACTAGATTATAACGGAAAATTTTATTATTAAATTATTAAAACTGTAATAATAAATATAAAATTTTGAAAGAAATTGAAAATAAATTCTCTTCCATTTAATTATTTTAAAATGTAATATGTGAAAATTTTCAAAATTATATATTTTTATAAGTATTTATGAGAGATTTTAAAAAAACTTTTTAAAGACCATATTATTTGTTGAGTTTTATCATTTTCCATCTTTATATAAAATTAATATTTTTAATCATTTTTTATTTTTCACTCTAGACATTATCACATATAATTGACTAAAGCTAAAAAATGGACTTTGATGAAAAAGTCCAACATTTGTTAAAGTTTTCCCTTGACTTTTATTTAACGTCATTGCAAAACAAATAGAAAAAAGAAAATTTAATCTGAGAAGTAAATTTAAACTCATTAAAAATCTTCTTTGTAGATGAATTCAGAAAGTCATTATGCAGTGAAAGTATACTTTTGGAAGAACCATAATTCAGAACTGGAGCATTTGCTTCAGAGAGGCTATATACACATTCACGTAGACTCTAATTAATAAAATCATAACAATTACTCATGTTGTTAAATTAATAATTTTTAAAAAAAATTCAACTTGTGAATTAACAATTTTTTAAGAATAGTGATGATTAATTTTTTATATTTCTTTTTTCGCCATCATTAGAGAGCCTGAAACATTTAAATTTTGCTTTTTTTAGATTAACAATTTTATAAAAATAATGGTGATTTTTATATTTTTTCTTCTTTCACCATGATTAGAGAGACTAAAAAATATAGTATTGATCGAATGTACATTTTTGAGTGATAATATAGCTCAAAGTACCTATTCATCTTGCAAACATTTATATAGAAAATGAAATAGTGTTATCCTCCAGTTTAAATTTAAAAATTTCATTTAACTTTATCTCAAACTAACATAATAGTGTTTTAAAAAAAAAAAAAGCATAACAGTTGTGGAGATTATTTTTAATGGATAAAGAAATTTTTTAATCGGATAATAAATAAGTAACAGAGACTTACATGTCTTTTTATTTGAAAAAACCAAAAGCAATCAAAAGAGAAATTTTGTCAACCATGTATATTCCTTTACTATTGTCATTCTTTGCATGAAACTCTTTTACTTTTTGGGATTCAATCAATTAAAAATTTATTTATTATTTTTTTTTAATATCCCAGCGAAAGAAAGATGTTTTTTTTTTTATAACAATAAGACAAATACGTCATTATGTCTTTAACAAAAGATAATCATAACATATAAAAATATTAATACCTGTTTTTGAAATTAAATGATTCTGATACATCATAATTTATAAATAGCCTAATTACATACATAAAATTGGATATATTGCGCGGACCTAAATTGCCTATAAAAAAAATTAAAATTCAGTAAACAAACTCTAAAGTAAATATATACATGGTAAATATTAAAGAAGTATTACAAAAGTTAAAACATTGAAAATCTTTAATTTTCAAACTGATGGCATCCCTGCCAAGGTGCAAAGTAGTGAAATAAAAATAAAAAAAAAAAAATTTAAATAGAAACTAATGAAACAAAATATTAAAATTGAAAAAAAAAATACCATATAAAATTAAATCCTAAGCATAGCCGTTTTTAAGAAAGGAGAACTTTTTTTTTTCCATTCTAATAGGAAGAATATCAAATCAAATTTTTCCACTTTTTTTGCTATATGTTACAAATAATCATCATAAAGTAAAAAAGTAAGTAAAATATACAGAACTTGCATAATCTTTAATTTTGCACCACTGGATTATGAGAATAACGATATCATCAGTATGTCGTTCAAGATAAGAATAGACCTTTTCTGCATAGTCATCCCACAGAGTGCAAAATAATTTCTTCTTACTGTTTAAAAACATACACAACATATGACGATAATATAACAATGATGATTAGGTAAAGACATACTAACATTTATAATATCAAAATAGTTTACATGTTGAAGATCTTCAAAATTTTATAACAATCCTCTTATGTGGCTTTCCATCTTTATTAAAATCATCAAGCTTGTGATAATCAAAAATTTTACCGATCACATCTGCCAACAAAAATACAATTGTCAGTTCAATAAAGAGAGCAAAAAAATATAAAAATTAAAATGGAATTAAAAAGTTAATTACCAACTACATATTTGTTATCAGTCACCTTTTCAGTGATGTCACCGAAATCATAGAAATTAAAACTATGTTTTGGAATTGCAATTGGCTCATTTATCTCGCAAATAAAAGTAGACCACTGGAAATCAATCTTATATAAATGCTTAGTTGTTCTATATTCACCACCGTTATCCTTAAGAGAAAACTGACTTATATCATAGATTTTTCCTTCCTTCACAATTTTGATAAACTTTTTCACAAATGACTGTTTTACATAAGCATGAATTTTTCCTTCCTATCAAAATTTATGAGAAAATAAAGAAAATAAGTAAACAAGTTCATATATTGTTAAAACGGAAAATAAAAAAAGATAACACAACTACATTTTCATCTTGCAAAACCATCTCTAGGTTGTTAATTTCACCATACTCATTATTGCCAGGGGTTGTCCACAACTTGACAACCATACATCTAATCTTTCAGGATTGTTTAGGAGGAAATATATCACAAATAGATATTACATTTTCAGTCATAATCATATGTGTTTACAATTAAATAAAAAAAATATAAAACAGAAAAATATATAATAAAACAATATATTTATATTTATATATCTTTAAAATATAAAATCCCCCAGCATTAAACTTTTTCTGTTTTGCCAAATAATATCCAGGAAAGGTGTTAGATACTTCTATTTGTTATTTTCTTTGAAAAGTATCATTCTTAACATTACTACAATATTAGGAATAGGATTAAAAAGATATATTGTTTATTTTCCTTAGAGAATCAATCTGTTATTCTTTTTACCAAAAAAATTAGAAAAAAAGAAAAAAGAATCAATCTGTTATCTTTTTTTATTTTTGGTAAGTCAGTCTGTAATCTCGAAAATTTTCCTTTAAAGGCTAATGAAAATTGAGGATTGAAGTTTCTTTAATGGATTTCTACACTATATGGTAATATCCATGATTCACAAATATCTTTTATTTAATTTTATTTATTATTTGTTTTGCAAGTTGTCATTCTGTAAGATTACTACAATATTCGGAATATGATTAAAAAGATTGTTTCTTTCCTTTAGAGAATTAGTCGGTTATCTTTTTTTTTTTTGGTAAGTCAATCTATTATTTCATAATTTCTTTTAAGGCTAATAAAAATTAACAATTGAAGTTTCTTTACTGGGTTTCTACTTCAGTTGGTAATTTCAGTGGGAAAAAAATACTTTTTAATATAATAAAATTTAATAAAATCATACCATAAATATTAAAATTGAAGGAAAAATATGGTATAGATTTATTTTGGCATTATTGCAATTCTATTGAAGGAAGAACAGATAAAATCATTATTTTGGCATTAGTGCCAATTTTAATTGGTCCGATTGGCATATAGAATTTGGCAACATATCTTAATTTATGGATTGCTGGATTGTGTATGATTAAGATTGTCTATTTGTTATAGCTAAAAGTTTTGATATCTTATTTATTAATTGGTCAGGTTAGTATTATAAAATTTGACAACAGATCCTAATTTTTTTTTAATTGAAAACAAAAAATTAACATTATTTTATCTATTAAAGTTATAAAAATAATTTTATTTTATTTAATCAATATGATCAAAATATTAAATAACAGAAAAAAATTAAGAGAAAAAATTAGAAAAAATTTTAAAAAATGTAGAATTTTAATATATTATATAAACTGAGAGATAATAACGGCAAGCGGACTAGGGCTCAGGGGTAAATTTTATTCTCTATCCCCGCTTTATTTTCTGTTTATATAGGAGGCGGAGAGGAGATTCATCAAGTTGGAGCGGGAATCCCCATTTTCAATCCCGTTATCCCATTTAGTTTTTTCTTTTTAAAATATTAATTTTTTAAAATTATATTTTTATTAACAATCTAAACGAAAGCAAAATATATAAAATATATATAAAATTTCAAATTAAATATATAAAAATATTAAAAATAATATTTTTATTATATATATTTTAAATGAAGCGGAGATTTTATTCTCCATCATCGCCCAAGTCCGACCTGTGGCAAAAAATATTATCCCGTCTTTGCCCCGCCATCTCGATTGATCGAAAAGTCTCTGCTTGTTAAGGATAAAGCATCGCAGGACAAGTCAGAAACGGAAAAAATTGTCATTTCTAATGAGAAATGAGAATTTTATACGTAGAGAAGATTGAATTTTTGAAATGAAAATGTATTCTCAATATTTTACTACTGACAAATACAATGTTTTGTATTTTAAGTTGATTTTGTTTTTTCTTGCCAACAAATTTGAATAAATCAAACAGAATATTTTTATATTAAAACCAATTTTTCAAAACCACAAAAGGCGATGCAGTCCACTATTTTTGACTTATCATCTCACCTTTCTGTTCTTTGCACCAAATTTCTATATATCTTTTAAAGTGTCTCTGTTTTTGTCTTTTATTTTAAATTTGTATTTATATATGTTTCTTAATTTTGTTTTGGACCACATATATGTTTCTTGAGTCTGAAAACTATTTTCACATTAATTTATAGGAAGCCAATTGATGGATTTAAGAAATCAACATATAATATAATCTTATTTTTAAAGTTAGGAGACCTAGAACTTATGTTTTTTTTTTTAATTAATAATTAAATCAATATCTTTAAAGATGTCTTCTGGGATACTAGAATAATAATAAAAATTTCAAACAGTGTGTTGTTCTTAGTGAAGAGATGATTAAATTCCCACAAGCAAGTGAATAAGGCCCCCAATATTATTAAATAACAAGGATATCATTTGTTTTTTCTATTTTTTATCTGTTTGGGTAAGTAATAAGAAAGCTATATATTTAGACATGCATAATTATTCACTCAGGCCGGGGGACTAGTTTTTCAAGTTTAATTAAAGCGATTTTCTAAAAATCATGAAAACAAATTACTACGTCCTTTTAGCAATTGATATATCTTAATTAGGCGAGCCATTAATTAGCAAGACAAAGTTTGATAGGTGTGATATTTTTCTATCGGCTTTGCGAATTCATTTAGACTGCAATTTACCGATTTCATTAATGACGCCAAGAAAAATACAGCTAGTTCCTCTCTTAACTATTTTTTTGTTTTGTTAATAAATTATTGGATCGACATTGTCTTGGCCTAACCAGTTTTTTTTTTTTTTTAATTGCCATTAATAGAAAACAGTAGCTTTTTGCAAAATTTATCCATTTCGATCAATTAGAGCTGGAAGTCTAACGGCCAGTACCAAACCATACGATTTATATATTTTTCTCCCTTTTTTATCCTTTCAACACTAAAATAGTATTTAAAAAATTGAAAATATGAAATTGCAATTAATATATTTAATTATATGTGTGCATAGAAAATTGTAGAGTAATAAATGAAGTTTTGTATAGAAGTGGATTTGGCTTTCCACATTTGGGGAGCTAAGAGCATCTTCAATGGACTTTTTACAAGTTTCATATTTTTCATTTTAAAGATCTATATTTCTTTTTTATAATTCTAATAGACTCTTTAAAATAAAAAATAAAAATAAAGAATGGAGCTTGGCTCTCCAAATGTCAAGACCCTGATTAATCTTAGACAATCTAGGCCACACTGTTAAATCTTTAGACAATTGTCGAGACCCGATTAATTCATCCTTTTCCCAAAATAAAAAATTTATCAGCTGCGCGCATATATTTAAACTAAGGGCAAGAGATAATGTAATTGTAAATCAATTGTATTATATGATAACAAATGATAACCAAGCAATTTTAAGCTTTTAAGGTTAGCTTTCAAATGTGATTGGGGTATTAACATTTGATTTATTGCCTGCAGGCTAAAAGCCTTCTAAACCTTCTCTTTATTGACTAAAATCACTTATTTTTTTTTGGAAATTTTAACACTAATTCGACAAATAAATTTATTTATACATACATATATTTTATGCCTCATTAACTAGACAGGTTTTCCCACCAAAACTTAAAAGTTCCTGTCAAAACTGCTAGACATAAACTAAACCTAAGATTACTTGTGTTACAATGAACTAAACCAAGACCAAAACTGGTTTCTGTAGCTCTTTTGCTGATCTGGTTTGCGTACCAGATCAGCAGCCTTGTGAGCTTCACTCCTGCATCCACATCAGCCAAAATGCAAACTCTAACAAAAACTGCAATAGACAATGCGGTAAGTCTACTAGAGAAGTTTAATTTCTTACATTTTTTTAAAATAAAAAATAAAAAATGTTTCTTTATTCCATCTATAAAGAATGTATGATCCTTGTCATCCCAACGACAACACAAAAAAAATGCAAACAGGCAAATGCAACATAGATTTTGAAATGCTAGTCCAGATTCGGGAACAAAAAAGAGAGAGGGTAGAACAAACTAGCTATAGCATCATAAGCAAATTGCTGAGAACATAAATATTATGATAGAAACAAAAGGCTATGGAATAATGTTTTTGAAAAATAAAAGACCAAAAATTAAAAAAACAAAACAAAACTGATGCCAGTTGAGTAAAAATTTGATATATGGTTGAAGGTTAGTGCTTTACCATCAGGGATTCCCACCATTCTGTTTTGCATCTACCAGTGACTTTCCTTAGGGAAAAGGGAGGGCATTGTTTTTTCTGCGAAGAAAAGGGTCCTCTAGCTTTGGACATTTCCATATAAAAATTTGTTGCATACAATCAGCTTTTCTACTCCTGCTGAAGCTCTTCAATTCTGGTAGGACCCATAATTCCAAACTTGTTAAATTAGGAAAAGTGACTTTGGTGATGACATCAGCATCATCTTCTAGGATTAGCTCTTCATCTTCATCTGATGCTAGTATTTCCACCATCTGCTCACAAAATCTAACCCGTATTTCTGCCAGATTTTGAAGGTTTGATGCCATAGGAGGGGTGAACAATATCTTAATATTTGGACAGCCATATATCGAAAATTTTGTCAGAGAGGAAAAAGTAGTAGGTGAGATTGGTGATGATATTGCACCTCTCTCTCTCCCAACCAGTCCATGCAAATTCAACAAATTCTCAAGATGTATTGACTCGAGACTCCGAACGAGAGGAAGATTACAAGAAGAAGAGCAAAGCATGTGTTTCATCCCATAACAACCGTCAACAAAACACAATCTCAAATCAGTTGCATGCCTCAATGACGAAACATCGCATAAACTTGTTGCATCCTGGCACTGACAAATATAAAGGCATTGAATGTCTTTAGGCAGTACAAGAGAGTCTCTTCCAACTTTGCTTTCACTTATGTTGCAAAGTTGTATACATAGAGCTTTTCTATATGCTTTGGCCAACTTTTTAAACAGATCATTTTTAGAGTAAAGTCCCACTTGAAGAAGGTAAGTGCTCAGGCCTTCCTTCCCCCAAGATTTTATGTATGTATTCAAGTCATTTATGTTGTATAATTGCCCTTTAAAAATTTCCAATTTGTTCAAACTGGCTATCTCCTCTCCTCGAACTCTTGCGGTGGATATTTGGAACTCATGAACCACGAGGTACTGTAGATTGCAGAGTTTTGATAAAATCCCATCGGGAATCATCTTTAGAGTTCTTGTGTCCATATTGAGGTATTTCAAGTTCACTAACTTCTCCATGCCATGGGGTACTTCTACTATAAGTGTGTTAGCCAAATCCAACCTCCTCAAAGCCTTGAGCTTAGCCAAAGAAGGTACATGCTCCAACCTTCTACATTCTCTAAGCAATAAGGCAGTGAGGCTCCTCAAGTCAGATATCGAATTGGGTAAATTATCAATACAACTACCTGATAGATCCAGAACTTTAAGCTCATTCATATGCGAAAAGAAACAACTTGGAATGCTATTTGTGTTAAAGTTTTCTTGAAATAGCAATGTTGAAAGTCTAGGGCATTTCGGTGATGCAATGGAAGAGATTTTGGATATGGAGTTACACATCAAAGAGACTCTCACAAGATCATCTGTCCACTTTTCTTCTTGGGGTATATCTTTCAATCCCACTCTAGCTTCGACCAACAATGGGGTACTCACACTCCCAATTTTGATAGCCATGTCCCTTAACAAGTCATGCATCTTGACAAACCTTTTCCCGAGGTTATTTGTTCCACCTTCTAATAAGCAAGCATTCTCAAGTTTATTCAATATAGTATGACCCTTTATAAACTCTACTCTTCTGCTATTCATTTCACCAATGAATCCTTCATCAATAAAATATGTTATCAACAAGTGTCTGTCGATTTTGAAGTCTTCTGGAAATAATGAGCAATATAAAAAACATTGTTGCACATTTGGGTCTTTCAACTTATCAAAGCTATATTTCAATACATGGAACACATCTTGTTCCATGTCCTCGTGCCCCATTTTTGATACTTTGATTCTCTCCAATGCAGCACTCCATTCACATATGTCATCCACGCCCTTCATGCTTCCCGCCATTGTAATAATCCCGAGAGGCAAACCAGCACATTGTTTTGCCAAAGACCTTGCAATTCTTTCAACTTCATGAGGAAGTGTCACACCAGGAGCCCCAAGCTTCTCCATAAATAGTTTCCAAGCTTCTTCTTCACCAAGAGGCTCTACTTTGATATGCTTTTGGCAATCCATCCTTCGACAGACCTCTAATGACCGAGTTGTTAAAATCAACTTGCATCTATTTATACTAACAGGAATTCCCACTTCATCCAGAGGAATATGATGCCATACATCATCTAAAATCAATACAAAGTTCGACCTTCTTCTTAAGGCCCATGCCAGTCTCGCCGCCCTTTTTCTCTCATCATTTTCATCTGAAAGATCAAGATGCAAAGTCTTTGCAATGTCATTCTGCAATTTGTAAATGCTGAAATTTCGTGATACAGTGACCCAAGATACACATGTGTTTGGATGATTCAAAAGTTGGTTGAAGGTATGTGTCACCAGTGCTGTTTTCCCAACTCCTCCCATCCCATATATACCAATAACTGAGTCACTATCATTCATTACATATTCCAAAATCATATCCCTATTGCTCTCAAACATTTTTCCTGCTAGATTTGTTGCAAGAAATGGAAATCCTCCATTCTGGTCAGCTGCTTCAAGTGTGAGGCCTTTAGGAAATCCACCTTGTTTAATAAGTTCAGTAATTTCTGATGCAGATTTATCCATGCTTTTCGACAATGATAACTGTGTATACCATCTCCTGTTTGGAACTTGTTGTTCAATTTGGTGAACTTGATTTTTCATCCTTCCAACATCTGTCAACCAGTTTTCGACTTCCTTCCTCCGTTTCTTCAATGAAATGTGCTCTGCAGATTTCAACTCTTCTTTGATATCATCTTCTCTGCATTCCAGAGCTTCTAGTTTTCTTTTCAATCTTTGTATTTTTTCATCAATGGTTTCAAAATATTTAAGTTGTCCCTTTATTAAGAGCTCTATGTATTCCATACCTATAGTAACAAGTCCTGTGGAAATTAGACATCTAGACATAGCATATACACACACACGCACACACTTGAGCAACAGAGCAATTTACAAAATTAGACAGTTTAGAATTTGCTCTTATAAAATTTTAAAGGAGGAAACTGAAAATGAAAAAAATAGCATATGCACATACAAAACATAGGCAGCACATGTCTGTATGTGTCAAAGAAAATGAGATCAAATCGAAATAATAAAAAAAGATTGGTAAAATACCAAATATTGTCTGATATAGAAGAACAATTGGAGAACACCTGTTGACGATTTTGGATCAACAATCGGTCCCTAAGTGTCTATGAGCGTGCCACCTTCAAATTATAATAATCTAAAGGAAAAAAAAAAACATAATAGTAAAAGTAATGCGCGAATCTGAAATTAACAAACGATTATGCTTAGAAATAAAGAACTAATTTCCAATGAGTTCTTTTATTGCCTTAACAATTAAAAGGACTTTACAAATAAAATTTGAATAAAATAATGATGAAAAGACTAAACAAAATTAAAGTTTAACAATTCTGAAAACCTAAGAAATTCTAGAAACTTGAAAGCTTGAATGTTGATTTACGTAGAGAAAATCTGGTTGTTTGCTTGAGCAGTTGAATGTATGTGTGTGTAGAGAGAGAGAGCCAAATCTGAATTCTGATCATTTTATATAGCCTTTGACCATTTTGAATCCTAGTAGAAATATGCAATTTCACTTGGAATAAAACTCTTATTTGAAAAATAATACACCAATAGAAATAAACCCTATGCAATTAGACTTCTATTCCAACTTAAATTCTTCCAAACAATTTCGCCGTTCCAACACAAATACGAACCAACAGATTTCATCGTTCTAACAAACGCTGAACCAACATTCCTAGAACAACAAAAACCATTCTTTCTAAACTTCATCCGTCCCAACAAAGAATCATTCTTCCAACCATAGTATTCTTTCACATTATTGAAGCATAGTGAATAGAAACATTGTCCCGATTTTAGGCCTATTGTTCCCAAGATCTTTGTTCCAAAAAAATCAGGCACAACGAAACCACATTCTTCCAAGTACATTTGGGATCAACAACAACCGTTGTTCCCAATATATTTCTCCACCTAATAAGTCTAACATTTTCATCACAAGGCTAATAATTTTTCATGGTTTAAACATTGCCCTCTCAATTTTTACTTTTGGAAAAAAATGTAAAAAGTGAAAATTAAGTAATTTTTTCCATTCTTCCCAACCATCATACACTTGGCCAATCCTTTAAACCAAACTCTATAAACCAAATATATATTCAATCAATTCATTCCATTTGCAAAAATTCGGCCAACTATTCATTCTTCCAAACCCCTTAATTTCACTCAAACCATCAGCCAATCCGTAAAATTTGGCCAAATCCTTTATTATACATTCGGCCCATCATATGACCGAATTTTCTTCTACATTTTTCTCACTCAAATAAACCACTAACTTTCGAATTGGAGTTTGAACAACCTCCATCTTTTCTTCCTCTTTTGGTTCACTGATCATGGATATCATTTATCTTCAGCTTGGAAATTTGTATGGCTGTTGGTCAAGCCATGTCCTCATAAACTTCATCCGCTATCATTTTCAATTGTCGAGGACTTTTCAAGGCTGTAATACCCATAGGTCAGCCATACTTGTTGTTCCTACAAAATTGAATTAGGCCAATATCATCTTCATAATATCGAGCCTCAATTGCATTGGCAATTACTGGAAAAGTGTCTATCTTCAGCCTTAACCATCTCAACTTCCTCTCCATTCCAAAACCATAAAGCTTGATGTAAAGATGAAGGAACGCATAAGCTTGTATGAATAAAATCTAGTCCCATCAAAGCATTGTATTGGGATTTAGACTCGTCTCAAAAAAATGCATTCATAATTGACTTGCCCCCCACATTGAGTTTAATGGGCAAAACCCCTTTAGCTTTTGTTGTTCCACCAACAAAATTACTCATCGTAACTTCAGTATGGATAAAATCTTCATCTACTTTGTTTAATTTAGGAAGCATAGTGGTCGAAAAAATATTTACTGCGGCCTCGTTGTCAATTAAGACTCTATTAATTGACTTCCCATCAAAATGAGCACTGATGTAAAGTGGCTAGAGATGTTGAGCCATCTTTTCAGCCGAACGATAATATATTTTGATCGTCCTTGAACTACTTCCATCTTTGGTGGTTCCTCTTTCACTATAAACTCAGGACTGTTGCCCCAACCTTAATTATATCCCCTTCCATCACACTCGGTTGGTTGGGACAAGCTTCAAAAATTTATTGAAGAACCAACATCATGTTGCATTCTACCCAGTCCAAAGATCCAAATTTAATCGTCAACATTTTATCTATCATGGTCACGAACAAATTATCTTCATCCATTTGGTCAATTTTTCCTTTTCTATCATCCTTGATGATTTTTTCATGAATTATCCTCTTTTTTGGTTTTCACTCTTTTTTTTTTTTTTCTACCAGAAGATTCATTTGTTTTCACATCATCTTGCCTTCTCTTAATCTCTGCAAGTTGAGATTTCGGCCTAATGAGGTTTTTTATGTCTTTGATCTTGTTAGGTTGGACCAAAGCCAAAAAATTTTTGCCCTTCTTCTTTTGGCATTCTTCTTCCTTAGCTAACCTTCTAGCTTCAGCTCTTTGTCTTTGTAACCTCCTCTTTTGTGTCTTAGTAAGAGGTTGGTAAGCACTGTTCTTAGAGTGGAACCATCAGCCTAACTCAGTCACTGATGGCCTAAAGCTTCTCAGTTTCTCGTTATTGTGAGAAGCTACCTTCCCTTGCCCATCTCTTGGGACAAACACTTTTAAACCAATATCAATTTTTCTTCCTTGATAATGGTCCGTTGGCCATGCATTCCCGATTTTCGGTCCAAGTCTTTGAAATACTGATCTTAGACTATGCGTCCCATAATTTTCCGGTAGAGACTTCAAAATAGTCAAATAATTCTTCCTTGTCTCCTTGGGATGAACATTTTTTTCAGCATTAATTTCATGCTTGCAACATGCACACAAAAGTTTAGAATGTGCATCTACCTTCTCATATGGAATCTTTTCAATCTCTTTGGGCCTATATTATTTCTTGTAACCTTTACCACCGAATATTTGCCCTAAGTCTATTTTAGTATGAGGTTTAGCCAACTTTGTAATATCTACTGCCGCCATATTCACCCTGGCCGTTGGGAATGAATCATTACCTACTCCCATCACTTCTTTGCCTTTTTCAGAAAATTTTATAGTTAATTTCTCAATTAAATCTTGAATAGCATTGCGGAAGAACACACAATTAGTAGTCGAGTGGGTCCATCCGTTATGCCATTTGCAATGGGACTTGTTCCTTATTTCTACAGCCGATGGAATAACATGTCCCTTAGATAGCCGAATCACATTATCAACCAACAAAAGATCAAAAATTTAATCAGCCTTAGAAATATCAAAAGAATAACTTTTACCACTCTCAAACATATTCTTCTTTGAGTCAAAAGTCAATTTAGACACACACTGAGTTCTCAATGGTCTGACCAAAACTTTACAAATATATGGCATAGTAGCCACAACTTTGGCCGCTTTCTCTTCGGCCACTTCCTCTTGACCCACATGATCTTTCGTATTGACCATGTGGACTTCATTATTGGGATCCCTGTAGTAAGAACCCCAGGAAGAATTTTTCCTTTGATATTTTTCCTTCAGAATCTTTTCATACCTAGTTGCCCGAGATACTAACTCGAAAAGATCTTATACTCCATGCCTTCGAATTTATTTTTCAACTTAAAGTTTAAACCACTCTGAGCTATCTTCACAAATTCACGTTCAAGAATACCAAGATGACACCTATTCCTCGCTCTCTTGAATCGAGCAACAAAGTCTTCGACCGACTCACCTTCTCTTTGATACAAATGAGAAAAATCGGTCATAGAAACTTCTGGCTCAATCCTATAAAATTGTTCATGGAATTTTTGTTCCATCTCTTGCCAATTCTGAATCGATCCCGGTTGAAGATTGATGTACCATGAAAATGCTGAACTAGTTAAAGAATTGGAAAAGAGTTTAAACTTGAACACATTGTTGGTCCCAAATTCTCTACATTGGGCCGTGAATCGGCCTATATGTTCAACAGTAGACTGATTCTTTTCACTTGAGAAAAGAGTGAAGTCAGAGCACCTATACCTTATAGGAAATTATGTTAGGTCTACATAGTCCGGATATGGCTTCCTATAAGATGGCCAGCATATTCTTTTGAAAGCTGGGCCGATGATCTCTTGGACTACATTTTCTACCGAGTCTCGATCCAAGCCTTGGCTTTGTCCTTGACCCTGGCCATTATATCCTCTTGGTTGGTTTCTCTGCCGACCAAGATTAATTATGGCCATACTGTTCAGCTTGATAACATGGATGTCTCACATGGAGAAGAGTATAAGGAATTCTCCTAGGCTTATTGACCATGGGATGAATTGAAACCATTTCTTCCATCGCGGCTCGAAAAACTTGATTTTGGCATCCTAAAGCTTCAATTAGATTATTGAAGGACTCAACCATTTGGTCAAGTAATCTCTCTTGGTTATCCTTCATCTTTTGGGACAACTCATGTATTGACATATCAAATCCATGAGATCCTTCTCCGTCCTCATGTTGAACTTGATACTCTTGATCATCACGATGATCTTTTCCTCTAGGTATGGCCACATGAAGTTAGCAAGTACTTCCTTCTTCACGATGCTTACAAGCTCTTGTTTCCACTATATTTTCAAACTCAAAATTTTTCTTTTATCCCATTGGGCGTACCAAAAGATATGTTGACGATTTTGGATCAACAATCGGTCCTAAGCGACTATGAGCATGCCACCTTCAAATTATGAAAATCTAAAGGAAAAAAAATAATGGTAAAAGTAATGTGCGAATTTGAGATTAACAAACAATTGAGCTTAGAAATAGGGAACTAATTTCCAATGAATTATTTTATTGCTTTAACAATTAAAAGGACTTTACAAATAAAATTCGAATAAAATAATGATGAAAAGACTAAACAAAATTAAAGTTTAACAATTCTAAAAATCTAAGAAATTCTAGAAACTTGAAAGCTTGAATGTTGATTTATGTAGAGAAAATCTGGTTGTTTGCTTGAGCAGTTGAATGTATGTGTGTGTAGAGAGAAAGCCAAATCTGAATTCTGATCCTTTTATATAGCCTTTAACCATTTTGAATCCTAGTAGGAATAAGACTCTTGTTATATAAAATCTCCCTTGGAATAAAACTCTTATCTGAAAAATAATACACCAATAGAAATAAACCCAATGCAATTAGACTTCTATTCCACTTAAATTCTTCCAAACAATCTTGTTGTTCCAATACAAATACAGACCAACAGATTTCATCGTTCCAACAAATGCTGAACCAACATTCCTGGAACAACAAAAACCATCATTCCTAAACTTCATCCGTCCCAACAAAAAATCATTCTTCCAACCATAGTATTCTTTCACATTACTTAAGCATAGCGAATAAAAAAAACTATTATTTTCAACATACTTAAGATCTTTGTTCCAAAATAATCAGACTCAACGAAACCACATTCTTCCAAGTACATTTAGGATTAACAAAGACTATTATTCTCAACATACTTAAGATGAACAAAAACCGTTCTTCCTAGCATATTTTGGATCAACAAAAACCGTTATTACTAATATATTTCTCCACCTAATAAGTCTAATATTTTCATCACAAGACCAATAATTTTTTATTGCTCAAACAACACCTAACTCTTGAAACATTAAGATTTCATTTGGTTAAGCATTAGGGAAAGAAAAAGTTAAAGAGAAAGATAACATCTATTTTCTCTTTCTTCTTTATGAAATTAATGTGTAATAAGTTATGTTTTTCTTTTCGCAATTTTTTTTTCTTACCAAATTATGGAAGAAAAAGTTAAGAGAAAGAAAACATCTCTGTTTTCTTTTTTTTGCCCTTCCTATTGTAATTCTAAGACCGAAATTAACACAACTCTAGAGATTGAATGTTGCAATATGAGACAGATCAAATCAGAATTTACTGAAAAATAATAAATAAATAAACTTGTTTTATTTTTATTTTTTTTTTGAAGGCTTTTACACTGAGATACAAGGTAATAAAATGAAATTAAGGACTAGGTATTTTTTTCATTAACTTTTTTAATAAAATTAGGCTCCTATTTTTTTCATTAAGTTAAATACAGTGACATTCAAAACTGAAGAGAAAAGTTATATTATTCAGTTTTGCACTTGATCACATACCATATGGTGGCTACCAAATTAATTACCAAATGGAAACCATCAACAAATAGAAATAAATATGATTGTCCGAGTAAAATAAAAGTACGCATACCTGGGCAACGACAAGATGATAATTCTTCGAGATCTTCAATCTTAACTAAAACAAAGCGAGCCACAGATGTGAAGCTGGCAAAACGAAACAAAGAATCATGGTCAACTTTATTTAGATGCTCTAATTAGTAATTACGGTGCCTAATCATGAGACTCTTATAGTGATAATTAATTAACATATAAATAGGCTGCACGGAGCATGCTAAGAGAAAGAATGAGTGCGAAATTGGATGTGGGACTAAATCAATATTATTATAAATAGTCAACTTTATGAAGTCAACATACATTAGCAAATACTAAAAAAAACTTCTGTAAGGATTAAATTAAAATACTTAAAACATCTCCGATAGTATTTTTTTTTTAAAGAACATATTTTTTATTATTATAAAGAGCATCTTTATAAATTTTATATTTATTAAATCATTCTAACACTATTTTTTAAATTTATAATGATAGTGGTGTATAAAAATTTATAAAGTAATAAATGAACGTATAGAAATAATATGCCTAGGAAAATATAGAGTAATCAATGAAAGCATTGGCAAATTTAATTTAGTGTATATGACTCTTTACATTCGGAGAGTTATAAATTGACTTTGTATTTTGAATTTAAAAAGTCTATTGGAAAACTAAAAAAAAAAAAGAGTTGACTCTCTATTTTAAAGAAGATAGAGAAAATAAAAAGCTTATTGGAGATGTTCTAATTAAAGCATATCCAATAGACTATTTAAAGGATTCATATTCTTTATTTTAAAAAGTTATATCTTTTTTTTTTTTAGCTCCAATAGACTATTTAAATTTAAAATTTAAAATAAAAAGTAAGGTTTAGAGCATTTTCAATGGTGCTTTTTATTTTAAAAAGCACAATTTCTAATATAAAAAGCATCTTGAAGAATTTCTAAAGAATAAATAGTGAAATGTTTTGTCGAATCTAATAGCACTCTTCATAACCACTCTTCATTTTGTATTTTCCCATAAACATTTATGATTTATATTTTTTTTTATCATTTTTACACCAAAATAGTATTTAAAAATTATAACATGAAAGTATAATTAATATATTTAGTTATAAATATGCTTAAAAAATTGTAGAATAATAAATGAAATTTAATATAGAGAGTGAGGTTGGCTCTCGACATTTGGAGAGCCAAGCTCCATTCTTCATTTTAATTTTTTATTTTAAAAAGTCCATTGGAATTATAAAAAAGAAATATAGCTCTTTAAAATGGAGAATATGAAACTTTTAAAAAGTCCATTGGAGATGCTCTTAGCTCTTCAAATGTGAAGAGCCAAATCCACTTCTATACAAAATTTCATTTATTACTCCACAATTTTCTATGCACACATATAATTAAATATATTAATTGCAATTTCATATTTCAATTTTTTAAATACTATTTTAGTGTTGAAAGGATAAAAAAGGGAAAAAAATATATAAATGGTAATTTTAAAAATTATGCTTTTTAAAATAAAGAACACCAACTTTAATATGCTCTTTAAAGCTTAATTTTTATTTTTATTTTAAAGAGTCACTTTTTTTTTTCCATAACTCCAATGAGCTTTTTAAACTAAAAAAAATTAAAATAAAGAATGGAGCTTGACTCTCCAAATATAGAGAGTCAAACATATTTCTATATAAAACATTTCTATAATTTTTTATGCACATTTATTATTGAATTTATTAATTATAATTTTATATTATAATTTTTTAAATACTATGGTGCATAGATGAAGAAAAAAAGAAGAAGAAAAATGTGAATCATAAATGTTTTTAGGGGAATGAAAAATAAAGAATAATTACTTAGAGTACTATTGAAGTTTGATAAAAAAAATTACTTTTTATTTTTTTAAATTATTCAAGATGTTTTTATTTTTATTTTTGAGATGTAAAAGCAAGCTGATTTTGAATTTTGATATTTATGGCCCGTTCGGTATAGTTTATACAAGTAAAGCTTTTAGCAATAGAGTTCTTTATGGTAGAGCTTTTCAAAAAATGGCTTTTATTAAAAAGTTAATGGTTGTTTGGTTATTACTTTAAAAAACATTTTTAATTTCTAATAGACTGTTTGAAAAATATAACTTCAAAAGTGATTTTGAATCCTCATTTATTATACATAAATTATTTAACTAATAATTTTTAAACATAATAGAAATTTTAATATAATAGTAAGAGTGAAATTGGTAGTAAAAAAAAAGCATTTAATGCTCTATTTAGCTTTTTCGTATACGTTGAAAAAGAATTTTTTGGAAAAGCTTACAATTTGAGGAGATCAAATGATAAGTTAGAAAGCTTTATCTGCAATTCACACATATGAACTCTAACCCTGGACAAACAGAGAATAGGGGAGAAAAAGAGAATCTCTGCCTCACTCAATGCACACACTAGATAAACAATAACCCTAGTGAACGTAACTATATATATATATATGTGTGTGTGTGTGTGTGTATATACACACACACAAGAGAGAATAACAAATCACGTTGATATCACGTGCAAGTAACAAAGCACCGTAAGCGAGAATCAATGGGCCAGGCTGCAAAGAATGAGACTGAAACAAAACAAATGGACCAGCATAGAAACATTAAAAGACTAGAGCTTGTAAAACAAACTTAAACCTAACAAAGCACCAAAAATGACATCTTGTGAATTAAATACAACAATATCAATTCAAGTAAAGACTAATATATTTGTCATGAATCAAAAGTTATTCTATGTGCTGTATACCATTGATCAAAGCATAATGTCTAGATGTAAATTCAATAATATATGAATTTGTTACGTACTCATAACTTAGGCGTTTTGAATCTGTTCGAGTTGTGTATACCTGACACAATACCAGGCTCTGAGTTCTATAAACCACTCGAGTTTTTTTAACATGTAAACTCATCTAGTTTGTGACATGTAAATCCATTTGGTATACATAACCTAGATGTTTCGATTATGAATATAAGATTCAACAATGATCTTCAACGAAAATTCAATGCAGGTGAAGTCGTTTAGTATATGTAACCCATACATTTTGAATCCGTCCGGATAACAAGCTTCATTTTATATAATCAAAAGACAATTGAATGAAAAGTGAAGTCATTTGGTATACTTTCTATGGTGATATGTGTATAATATACGAGATTTGTTACCATCATTTTATTATGATATCTTTATTTTATATTTATATATATATATATGTGTGTGTGTGTGTGTGTGTGTGTGTGTGTGTGTGTGTGTTACATACACAAGGATATATGTATGAGCCTTCATGTTGTGTATACTAGTATTTGTAAGCTGGATACCCATCCGAGTATGAGAATAACTGGTTAGAAAAACAAAAAGGATTAAAAAGAAATTTCAAACAAAATAAATAAATCATAAAAAAGCGAATGATTTGCCAATCACTTTTTTCTATTTTTTTCCAGTTCGTTCTTAAACTTCATTAATCATTGCTAGGATTTATTGCTTTTTCCTAAAAGGTAATAACAATGAAGTGTATGCTATATTTGATTTTTATTTTGTTTAAGTGCTTAAAGATATATATTGCAGACATTTTATTAATGGATATTATTGGAAAAAACAAATATCATTAAAAATATAGTGTGGGTAGCAATTTCTATAGTGTGAATAGAACTATCCAAATACCAAAATTAGTGGGTTTAGTGAAAGTATGTTGGTATTGTCAAATTAAGAGTTATTGAATTATGGCTCACTCTCTATAACACGCACGGTATAAAATCTGGTCGCACTTTTCAAGAGCATTCACTACTAAAAAATAGGATAAAAAACGACGGTAAAAAACTAACGTGTTAAGTGTTTATACGTAGGACATAAACCTTGGATGCAAAGAGTCATTTATGTAGGCAACATGTGAGTCTAAATCAAATGTTAATACCCCAATCACATTTGAAAGCTAACCCAAAAAGCTTAAAATTGCTTGGTTATCATTTGTTATCATATAATACAATTGATTTACAATTACATTATCTCCTGCCCTCAGTTTACATATATGCGTGCAGTTGATAAATTTTTTATTTTGGGAAAAGGATGAATTAATCGGGGTCTCGACAATTGTCTAAGATTTAACAGTGTGTCCTAGATTGGCTTGTAAAGTGACCGAATGCTTGAGATCTCCGTCTCCTCCAATATGAATTAGATGGTCACCCATTGGGATTCTTCGAACCCCAGAGCGGTCCACAACGCTAAGGTGTTTGCAGACATCAACACCCACCGTGAGCCTTTGCACAGACCCAGCAGGAACATGGACCTTCTGAAAACCCACCAATTGCTTGCCGGCTGACCATTTTCCTGGCGGTGGGGTGGAGAAGACGAGAAGGGTGTGAGTACCATCCAGGGTTCCGTTGTTTTTTACATCGATATGGAGCGGCAGTGAAAGTGAGTTGCAGTCGGTGTGGGAGAGCTTCAGGGCATCTGTGGTGCTCAGTGTGGTTGAGTTGATCAATGCGGTGGAAATGGGCAGTGAAACGTGAGATGGAGCTTGGACTAGTTTGGAGTCAAAAATGGTGAAGCTCAAGCCGTAGCCGAAAGGGAAGACAACTGGACCTTTATAGAATCGGTAGGTTCTACCTGGGTAGCCTCTTTTTGGGTTTGCTCGCATCTGCATATTAGTCATCGGCACCTTGGCTAGGTAGCTCTCTGGGTACCATGTCATGGGAAGCTTTCCACCTAGATAAATATATAGTCACAACAAATTAACTACAATATAGATAACAAGCATTTATATATAATTATAGAGAAAGTGTATTACCTGGATTGGTAGTGCCAAAGAGAACATCAGCAATGGCAGCTCCACCAGCTTGACCAGGATATCCTGCCCAAACAATTGCCCCGATATGTTTATCTTTCTTGGCAAACGACACATCAACAGGACCACCAGACATCAAAACTAATATGGTTGGGCCTTTGGAAGCCCTGGCCACTCTGTACACAAGCTGTTGCTGGTCTCCTGGTAAGAGCAACCCTGTCCTGTCCCTGGACTCTGCTTCAATGGACAGGTCAAGCCCCATTACTAGCACTGTGGCATCAGCCTGTCGAGCTGCAGCCTCTGCCGATTCGAATAGTTGATCGTCATTGCATGCAACGTCGGTGCACCCTGGTTGGTGGATGGTCTGACTGTACCTCTGAATGCCTTGTAAGGGCGTGGTGTATCCGCATGGAACACCTATGCCAAAAAAAACAGATAGCATTAATGCTCAAGAATATATTTCCCTAAATTTAAAGACATATTGGACGACACATAAACTGAATATATAGTATACCCACCAGCATAGTTTCCTATCATGGTGACAGTTACATTAGAATTGGGCCCAATGACAGCTACAGTTTTTTGGCGTCCGGAGAGTGGAAGTGTCCTGCCACGGTTTTTAAGCAGAACAATTCCTTGACGGGCTGCCTCAAGGGCTAGCTGCTGATGGTCCTGAGTGCACACGTCTTTAGGGCCTAAATTGCCAAATGGGTGGGACGATGGTTCGCCATCGAACATTCCTAATCTCATCTGGACATTGACTGTGTTGATCAATGCACTATTCAAGTCGTTCTCATTTACCAATCCCGTCTTCACAGCTTCTTCTGTATGGTCTCTCAAAAATACTCCGCAGTCCAAATCTAGACCTGAAAGTGAATTAATATCCATTAATTAGCAAGGAAACCTGACTGCCACTGGCTATAGAGCTAGTTTTTATAATGTCAATTTAGATTCTAAAAGGATTAAAATTTGCAACGTTGAGATTTGGCAACCAACCTGCTTTAATACTCACTGCCGCTGCTTCTTGCGGTGTCCTAGTATAGTTTTGATAGTTATACAGGACATCCACGGAATCACAGTCCGAAACAATATACCTATTCGGTTCCATAACGAAGAGAAAATTTAAAAATGAGAAAATGGGTTATCATAAATAAGAGTTAAAATAAAGGACATCAAATGAAAGCTGTGATGTATCATACTCACCCATTGAGACGCCATTCGCCTCGGATTACGTTCTTGAGGAGATCAGGATCAGCACAGGTGGGTTTTCCATTCACTTGATTATACGAGCACATTACGCTCGCAACTTTCCCTTCCTCCACGCAACCTTTGAATGGTACGTTGTATGTTTCCTCTAGATCCTGCTTGCTAACCTGTGGAGATAGATGGATATTAATTAATTAATACGCTACCCCTTTATCATCTCATTAAAAGAAGAAATTGGATGCATATATACCTTGGCATTGAAATGGAAGCGGTCGATGCCATTCCAATTATCAAGATCATAGGCAGTGTAATGTTTGCAGCAAGCAGCAACCTTAAGCCGATCTCCGGCTGCATTACCACCTTGGAGTCCCATCACGTATCTCACAGCGTACTTGGCCGACAAGACCGGGTCTTCGCCGGGAGTCTCTTGGCTTCGGCCCCAACGAGGGTCACGGAGGACGTTCACATTGGGGCTCCAGTATGTTAGCCCGCCAGCTCCTCCATTGTACATTGCTCTTGCTTCGTCGGACACAACCTGTACATGTAATTAATTAAACATCCACGCACACGTGTATTTAATTAATTAAATCCTCCTTTTTACTAAAAAAAATTAATTAAATCCTCAATCACCTCTCCGATTTTCTCCCACAGTGACTCATTGAACGAAGCAGCGGTGGTGATTACTTGAGGGAAGCTAGTGGCCCCAGGGAAGTCCCCGCCAAAATTAGTCCCCGGGCCCACATTGGACACGCCGTGGAGAGCCTCAGACCACCACTCGTAGCCTTGAATGCCGAGCCGCGGCACAGCTGTGGCGTTGTTCACCAGCAGCTTAATCTTTTCCTGCAATGTCAACCGCCCGATCAAGTCCTTCGCTCTCTCTTGCACGGGAAGCGACGCGTTGCAGAACTCCAAGCTCTCTGTGAGCGGGCTCTGCGGGTCGCATGCGAAGGGCTGCCGTGCTTCTCCAGTGTTCGTGCGCCATGACAATAGACATACAAAAACCATAGCAGAGAGACCCGAAAATGAGTTGCTTCTGTGATAATTAGCCATAATTAATGCGTTTTGTTTACTGTGTAGATGAAAGCTCTGTACGTATATATAGGCTGTGTTTGGATATGCCAACGATGTTAGATAAACAGGGTTTCATGAGATTGGATCGATCGAGTTAGTTTCCCTCGTTCAACAAGCTAGCTATAAACAGAAATTAAAGTCTGTGCGACCTTCCTATTACCAGCCTCAACTTTATTTGTTACTAAATATATATACAGAAAAAGTTAAGATTAAGGAACAATCATATGGTTTGGTACTGGCCATTAGACTTCCAGCTCTAATTGATCGAAATGGATAAATTTTGCAAAAAAACTACTGTTTTCTATTAATGGCAATTAAAAAAAAAAAAAAAACTGGTTAGGCCAAGACAATGTCTATCCAATAATTTATTAACAAAACAAAAAATAGTTAAGAGAGGAACTAGCTGTATTTTTCTTAGCGTCATTAATGAAATCGGTAAATTGCAGTCTAAATGAATTCGCAAAGCCGATAGACAAATATCACACCTTTCAAACTTTGTCTTGCTAATTAATGGCTCGCCTAATTAAGATATATCAATTGCTAAAAGGACGTAGTAATTTGTTTTCATGATTTTTAGAAAATCGCTTTAATTAAACTTGAAAAACTAGTCCCCCGGCCTGAGTGAATAATTATGCATGTCTAAATATATAGCTTTCTTATTACTTACCCAAACAGATAAAAAATAGAAAAAACAAATGATATCCTTGTTATTTAATAATATTGGGGGCCTTATTCACTTGCTTGTGGGAATTTAATCATCTCTTCGCTAAGAACAACACACTGTTTGAAATTTTTTATTATTATTCTAGTATCCCAGAAGACATCTTTAAAGATTTAATTATTAATTAAAAAAAAACCCATAAGTTCTAGGTCTCCTAACTTTAAAAATAAGATTATATTATATGTTGATTTCTTCAATCCATCAATTGGCTTCCTATAAATTAATGTGAAAATAGTTTTCAGACTCAAGAAACATATATGTGGTCCAAAACAAAATTAAGAAACATATATAAATACTAATATAAAATAAAAGACAAAAACAGAGACAATTTAAAAGATATATAGAAATTTGGTGCAAAAAACAGAAAGGTGAGATGATAATAGTGGACTGCATCGCCTTGTGGTTCTGAAAAATTGGTTTTAATATAAATATATTCTGTTTGATTTATTCAAATTTGTAGGCAAGAAAAAACCAAATCAACTATAAAAGCAAGACTTATTTTCACATGGTACAATATGACCTAAAAAAAAAAGCAATAAAATAGCCATAACCTTGGGCCAGTACTGGCCATATTGTTATTTAAATTGCAAACTTAGAATTTTTGCACATCCATATTTTTTATTACATATTTACTCCCAAAATGCACTTATCCTCAATATTGATATACCCTTTGCTCCTAGCCGAACTCCACTTTATGAAGCGCCACATAGGAAAATTCAAAATTACCTCCCAAGTCCCATTAATGCACCCTAGTACTCACCAGATTCAGACAGAAAAACAGACGGCTGTCTGAGAAGAGTTTGGTGTGTGTATATGTGTGTCTATATATATTGTTAAAAAAATATATAACCAGAAATATAAACTAGAAACATAAAATGGCATTGGACCGAAAACGAAAAGGAAATCAGTAACAAGACACAGCAATTTTACATGGTTTAATAGGGTAAACTCTGTCTGCATCTACGGTGCTTCAGTAATGGAGCTTATGCTATAATCTCAGAGAAATCCAAAAGAATACAAACTAAGAACATTCTACACACAGTAGAACTTCATAAGTCTTTTACAAACACACACAGAAATATTTACATTCAGTAAATTACTCAGAAATTTCACACAGAAGAAGAACAAATAAAGAAAACGAAAAGATTATACAGAGCTTCTCTCATTACTCTCTTTTTAGAAAATCCTAAAAATTACACATAATGAATCGTCACAACTTGTAGACGTATATAACTGAAACAGTGCACGGTGAGATCCAAGGGTTCAACAACAGCTACGTGGAGCAGTGATGAAGGAAAGACTGGGTCTTGACCGAGAAAGGCATGGTCTTGACCGAGGATCGGCAGTTTCTCTCTTCTGGTGTGCGAGCCCTAGTTTTGGCTGATTTGGGGAAAATGGTCGAACACGAAGAGTCCTTCCTCTATCTGCTTTCTTTTCTTTAAATTGTGTCTTGCGTTTTAAGCTTTAGCACTGTCGTTTTGTTTTAAATTGCTGAAAGCTGAGTCAACAAAGTGGGACGGCGTCGTTTCCTTTTGGAGGAGGGTTAGTCGAATCTGCTGGGTGTCCTGTTGTACACGTGGCAGCATCTCCTTGCTCGGATGAACAGTATTTATACTGTTCATCATCTTCAACCTGGTTTTTTACGTTTTCTCCCATTTTTGCCGTGTATTTTGAAGCTTAGTAACTTCAGTCAATGTAATGAAACAGATTATTAATTACAAAAATTCCATTTTCTTCTCTAATTTTTAGATCTATTTGATTTGCTACGTCAGTTGGTATCAGAACTTCTGGAAAAACAGATTGTTTTTTGGATGGCTGATCCAGGTGAAGGTAGTAGCCATGCCTCTGAAAATTTTCAGAGCATGAAGGCCTTAAGGGCATCCATCATGGGAGTAGAACAGAAACTTGATAATCTCACTGCTGAGATTAAACAGCTCTGTGCTATTCTCACTGCTGGAACCATGGAGTCCTCAGGTGTGAACAGAACCAGAATGCAAGAAATTCCTTGTTCTCGTCTGCCCACATCTCAGAATATCTCCAACCCTCACAGCCCTGTTTCCAACCCTCTCCACCTAACCCAACACCACCAAAACCAATCAGATTTACCCACACCATTTCCTCACCAAAACCAGCCAGATCTACCACCATTTCCTCACCAAAATCAGTTCCAAAACCAACCAGATTTACCCACTCCCTTCCCTAACCGACCCAGACCTCCTATAACCAGCAACCAAAATTTTTCCATTCCCCACCCCAGACACAATCAGTTCCCTAGGCAGCCAACCCCCACATCTGATTCTGATGATGAACTTGAATATTTTGGAGCTCCCACTCCAAACCGGCCCACCTATGGAGAGCCATACAGGTATACTCATCATCAGCAACCTTTTGAATTTAAAATGAGAGTTGATATACAATTTTTTGATGGTCATTTGGGCATAGAAGAATTTCTGGATTGGTTAACTTCTGTGGAAACATTTTTTGAGTATATGAATATACCGGAAGAGAAGAGAGTTAAGCTTGTAGCTTACAAATTTAAAGG
>QANX01007867.1:155615-203588 GCA_003254975.1 Ochetophila trinervis
ATACAATAAAAATTAAAAAAAAATAATTTTAAAAAATGATATATTATGTACAAAATTTCTAAATTAATAAAATTTATTAATTTTAACTACATTAAATAAAAATATAATTTTTTTAAATTTACATAATATAAATTACAAAGATTAATTATAATTTTTTTATATAAATAAATTTAATTTTAAAAAATATTAAATTACATTTTAAAAAAAATTGAAATATTCAACTATAACTCTACAAGCATGCAAACGAAAATAGTGGAGTTTCATTGTAAAAATAAATTATGCAAAAAGAAAAAATCAATGTCAAAACGAAACAAAAATGAGTGATAAGAAAGTTTATGCAAAAAGAAAAAATCAAAATCAAAAGTTAAACAATAAATGAGCGAGGCTTGTCAATCATGACAGACATATGTAAGACATGTTATGTGTAAAGGCGATGATAATCTTTTCAGAAGAGGTGTGATAATATCCCCTAGCTTCTACCCTACAAAGTTAGGTTTGTCAGTCCGAGGGGACATCGCGGTGATTAATCACCGTTATTCCGTAATCCGCAAAAGAGAATTTCCACTCCCACAATATATATATATATATTTATATATAAGTTGGATTGGTCAAGATTTCGAAGCATGATGGCGCTGCTAGATGAGTCATAGTTGGACAGAACTACTGTAGGAGGGTGGGTTGGCTGCACTAAATGACAATGCTAGACCCGAGGCCTTCCTCAGCTCGCCACCACATGTTGACTCTACAATTGAACCATTAGAATCTTTTTATAACCAAATCCTGTCAGCCAACCCTTGTTCATATTTCCTTTCATTTTATCTTTATTTAGCCACCGAATAAATTTTTTTTTTCAGTTTTTTTTTTTTTTGTTGGTAACAGTTTATTTTTCCAGTTAAGTGATTATTGGATAATTTTTTAAATGAAAACTGTTTAAAAAGTGCATAGCTGATAATTTATGTCAAAGAATGATATGTAGCATGGTAAACTTAAAAAAAATAAAATTAAAAAGGGTTATAATAGATTATATAGGTTAACAAAATAGATGTTTACCAAAAAAATAAAAGTTAACAAAATAGATCAAAATAGAGTGGACGGAAAACTAGTAGATTAATTTTTTTTTTAAATTTATAAAATTTTAAGGAATAGATGGCTGAAAACCTAGCACTGGAGCAAAATAAATATTTTATATTTATTAAATATTTTTTAAAATGTTACTAATTATGTATTTATATTACATAATATAGACGAATTTTACATGAACAAGATTACTAATTTTGCAATATTATAAATTATGGATAAATATTACATTTATATTACAAATCATATACTATGATGTGTTGTTATGGACACGTACTACACATCATAGACTATTTACATGAAATAGAAAATATTATTATACATGGATAAATATTATATGTTATTGATTAATATTATGTAATATGAACAATAATGTTCAATATGAACAAAAAATATAATATTATTGAATATTGACCAATAATTATTTAATATGGACTATATTATCTAATATTGATTATATTACTAAAAAAAATATATTATTTGTTTTGGATTTACATTACGCAATATAAATAAATATTAATTGTTATGAAAAATTTATACTTTATTAAAAGATAATAAAAACTATCACTAAGTAGAAATAATTTCATTTACACATTTTTATTTAAAGTCTAATTTAAAAAAGACTTTCAAGTACATTTTTTATACTGTGAAAATTGAATAACTCTGACAATATCTTAGTATCAAAAAACATTAATATTTTTATTTTATTAAATTAATAATAAATTTAATATTAAGTTAATTTTTCTATAAAAAAATTTAAAAAAAAAAATCATTCTCTCCTCTCTCTCTCTCCTCCACTTTCTTTTTCTTAAAAAAAAATGATTATGCATTGAAGTACACAACACATTCAATTTTTAATTTTTTTTACTTATCCACTTTCACATTAGATAAAATTTTATTTCTTAAAGAAATAAAAAAAATTCAATTTGATAATTTAAATAAAGATTATTATTTATGAATAATTTTAAATTAAAAATTTTAATTTTAAATCTTAAATTATTCTTTATCTCACGCTCCATTGTTTTAGTTTTTTTTCTCTGATCTTTCTTTCTCACTCTCTGATTTTCCATCCAGTAACCTCACTCTTTTTCCCACCATCTAATATGATATATATATATATATATAGAAAGTTTTCCTTTTATTTCATTTTTAGTGAAATATGAATAAAACCAAATGCTAATAGCAGCAATTGCAATCTTATGTACCAAATCCTTCATCTCCTCATACTTCAAATTTCCACCAACCAAACACCCAGTTGGCGAAAAAATTTCCTCCAAAAGCACCCACTTTACACCCCAACCCTTGCAAATCTCCCCTTTCATATCAAAGAAAAATTCTGTCTTGAAATAATGGATGTTGATTATGGTACCCTATACCAAAACCGCTATTTTTTTTTTAAAAAAAAAAAGTTGATATTAGCATGTTTATTCAACCAGAAAAAAAGAAGGAAAAAAAGAGAGAATGTATTTCAGTGAGGGGGAGAGAAGGAGAAGAAAAAAAAATGAAACGAGGATAGAAGGAGAAGATAAAGAGACAAAGAGAAAAAAAAAATTAGTAAAGAGGACAGAAGGAGAACAGAGAAAAAAAAAAGAAAAAGCAAAAAGAAAAGAAAAGAATGAACTGAGAGGATAGATAGAAAAATAATTTTTTTTTTAAGAGAAAGTGAAGGAGAAAGAAGGGAGAGAGAAGAGAAAGTGAAAGGGAGGAAGAATAAAAAAAAATGATATATTAAATGATTATTTTGCTTTTTTAGTATTAAAATTAACAAAATTTAATTAACAGCAAAAGTTTTTTTTAAAATTTTTAAAATCTGAATATTATATTTCGAATTATTCTAAAATATAGGGAGTGAAAATGAAATTATCATTTATTAAGCATGGAAGAAAGTTACGTACTTTGGACAATTATTATAAAAAAAAAAACAAAATTACCGAATATAAACCAAAAAATATTGTTATGGACTAATATTACTTAATATGGACAATATTACTCGAAAAGAAAAATATTACTCGTTTTGCATTTCTATTACTCGATATGGATAAATGTTGCATCGTATGAACAATTTTACTCAGTATGGACAATAAAGACAATGTTACAGTTTATAAACAAATATTATTTATTGTGAAAAAAAGTTACATACTATTGGCAAATATTATAAAAAAAAGACAATATTACTAAATATTTGACATATTATCGCCATACACCAAAATTAATTAACTTAATGTATTAAAAATTAATATTAGCATTAAGTAAAAGTCAATCCCACAAAAACTATACTAATATGTATGTATATATATACAAATATGAATTTTATCCATATTTAGTAAAATTAAATTATGCAAGATGAAAATTTCATCAGTATCAATTAAATTTAACAAATAACAAACAAAAATAATTTTTATATCCAATTAATAACAATTAATCAATTGACATATAAATATAATGGATCTTTTTATAGTTATATGTGACTGAGTAATTTATTCATTGTATGGGTTTATTTGTATAAATCATAGTTTTTTTAGTTATATTTTTTTAGTTTAATGCAATTCTCAAGCTCATCGTGATATTAGGTGCTTTTTATATGTTGTATGGGCTTATCTTGTATAAATTGTAATTGATACTATTTTGTATTTGAATGCTAGTCTTGAATATTTTTTCGAATGTGAGATTTAGTTGTTCGCGATGGTGGGCTGCAGGTATTAAAACCTTCCGAGGAAGGACTGAAGACAAAAACCTTCTGAGGTAGTTCATGGCTTATTAGAAGTAGAAGGGGCTCTGGTGGATCCTTACGAACATAAAAAGATTGCAGCCAGTTTGATAATGATCGAGTGACATTGCTCATTCGCCCTGAAGACAAAAAACATTCTGAAGAGGCCTAAAAGTCCAAGCCATAAAGGAACAAAAAAGGTTTCCGAGGCAACGGGCGAAGCCAAAAAAGACTGAGACAACAACGTCTGAAACATATGTTCGAGACATAAAAGGCTGAGCAAAGTCTGAAGCTGAAATGTGTAAATTACTGAGGCCAACATTTTCGAAGCTCATAAGTTCGAGCCTTCGATTGAAGTGTCTCAATATAAAATATCTGAGGCATCCTGAATTCATTACTCTTTCGGAACTAGCTGAGACATCTTAAATACGTGTCTAGGAAGCTCAAACGCCACTTCTGAATCATTTTATGTTGAAAGGAGGTGAAATGCCGATTATAACCGTTCCAAACATAATTAATTATGCAATCATGGAAATTAATCATCATTAAGAGCATTCAATAGACAGTTACAAATTCATAAAGACATTAGAGATGACACCGAGGCTATAAGTAAGATGTGAGAGCTAAAGGTAAGGGGGATTCGCTACTTGTTATGAAACTATTCGGAAACACACAGAAACTATTCGTAAACAATAATTACTTTTAGAATTACTCTTTCATCTATTAAAAACATTCTCTTCTTTCAAATACTAATTTGAGTGTCAAAGTGTCTTTGGCATGTACCACACCGGTGCTGTAACTTCTATTCTTTTTCAAGAGAAATTTATCATAGTTCGGGAGGAAATATAAAATTGCAATAACAATTTAGTGTGCCAGATAAAAGTTTATTTGGGTAAATCTCAAGGTGCAGATAGACAAAACAGAAAACTTCACGGAGGTTTTTAACTGGTGATTGTAATTCAATGTCGAATCCCAATGAAACGCCCCCATAATTGGAGAAATCATAATATCTCAAATCGTGAATTCAACAAATAAGCCATGTAGTTAGTAAACCGTCTACCTTCGTGATTAAATTTCACATTGCTTTTACTTTTTGTTATTTGTTTGACAGTTTTGTAATTTATTCTAACGCCAATAATAGCTTTTATGTATATATAGTAGATTTGTACATATATTTTTGTATGAGATTTATATGCAGGTCCAATTGCAAAATCATATGAAGCTTCAAATAAAATATAATCAAGCATTGCTATGTAGTACTTTAACTAGCTAGCGTGAAAACAGTCTAACCGATAATTGTTGAGTAGCATTTCGACCAGGCTAACGTAGGCACTCTAAGAAAAAAACATTGTTGAACAACGTGGCTAGCGTTAACACAATGGGTTATTGCAAGTGTAACATTTTAGCTAGTTGACATGAAAATAAATGTTAGAATAAAACTACAAGCTAGACTCCGTCTAGATTGTACAAAAGCTATGGATGCCTTAAAATCAAAATTATCTACTTTCCAATTTGTTCACACAATTTGCAAAGTGGTTCATCCCATACCATATTTCTTATATTTCACATGTGTATATTTATACATGAACAATTATAATTCTACATATATACTAGTATTGTGCCTGTATTTTTGGGTTATATATATAATCTAGCATATCAATCTTCTACAACAATGGAGCTATTCTCAACTTTGGTGGCTAATAGTCCATGCTCGAGCTGACAACTCGAAAAGCTAATAGTCCACACTTGGACTGACAATGCGGATAAAAGTTTCACTCACTTCATGGGCTCAAAATTTCTGACCCCATTTCATGGGCTCTAATAGGAAATTTTAAACCATAACTATTGGTTTCACCTTAAGTTTATATTCTAATTCTAACTTTCTTTTTCCAAAAGGCTATTGTCAGCAAAAAGATGATCGTTTCCGAGGAGTGGAAGTTGAGTTGAAGTGCCATCTTGAAGTTGACTACACACTTCGACATCTTTGTCCTCAAAATTTATGCTATTGTCTGAGGAGATCTTGTAATCTGGAATAATCTCATTTCATTGTCACTAGGTTCAAAAAGTTGAGTTCAGTTGTTGTTTCCAAAGGAGCTCTTCGAACTTTTCACATTGCTCTTCCTCAGTGACAATTTTCTCAAGTTTAGCCTTAAGGGTGTTGAGTTGTCCGAGCCAGTTCTTCCTTTTTTCTTCCAATGCGTGCTTGTGAGACTTAAACTCTGCGATGATCTCGGCTAGTTCCTTCAACTTGGCATTACGGTTGATGTAGTCGCTTTGGGTGTTATGAAATGCGTCACAAATCTCCTGAATATCTATTTGTTCAGTCTGAAAGTGTACTCAACAAATTCCTTGATTTTCTCCAAAAGAGCCTAAGAGGTTTTCTTTTCTCTTCAGGCCTCCAATTTTTCTAGTTTCTTCCGAGACTCTCCAACAGTGAGCTTGGTTGGAGCAATAGTGCTTTTCTCCATGATTCGACGAGTTCTGAAGGGAGGTTTGACCACAGTGAGTCCAACCATCAGGATTTGGTTCGAAGAACTTTAAGGCGCAAAATTGAATACCTGTAGGAATTAATTCTTCTTCAGAATGAAGACCCGCTATGACGAAGGCCTCATACGTTAGGATTCAAATTAATTTTTTTAGTCCGAAGTAAAGTATACACATATTTGATTTTGGATAGAAGTAACTCTATGAACTGACACGTCACTTTACAGAGTGAGAGGCTAATTGTGGATACTATTTCATATCCGTAGGCTAGTCTCATATATTTTTCCGAGGGTGAGCCTCAGTTGTTTGCAATAGTGGGCTGCAGGTATTAAAACCTTTCAAGGGACTGAAGACACTAAACCTTCCGAGGGATAGAAAACAAAAACCTTCCAAAAGGCTGAAGACAAAAACATTTTGAGGTGGCTCGAAATTCCAAGCTATAAATGAATGAAGATAATTTCCGAGGCAATAGAGGAAGCCAAAGAGGCTAAAACAACAATGTCCGAGGCATATGTCCGAGACAAGAAAGGTTGAGCAAAATCCGAAGCTTAAATGTGTAAATGACTGAGGCCAACATGTCCTAGGCTCATACATCCGAAGCTTCGACTGAAGTGTTTCAGTATAAAATATCTGAGACATCATGAGCTAGTAACTCATTCAGAACTAGTCGATGCATCTTGAATACGTGTCCATGAATCTCAAACGCTACTTCTGAATCATTCTAACGTGCTGAAAGGAGGTGAAACACCAATTATAACTATTCCAAACATAATTAATTCGACAATCATAGAAATTAATTATCATCAAGAGCATTCAATGGACAGTTACAAATTCATAAAGACATCAAAGACAACACCAAGGCTATAAGTAAGAGGTGAAAGGTAAATGTAAAGGGAATTCGCTACAAATTCTAAAAATATTCAGAAACACAAAAAAAATATTCATATATAAGAATTACCCTTTCATTTATTAAATACATTCTTTCCTTTCAAGTATTAACTTGAGCGTCGGAATGTTTTTGGCATGTACCACACTGGTACTGTAATTTCTTTTATTTTTCAAGAAAAACTCATCACAGTTGAGAAGGACATAGAAAATTGCAATCATAATAATTTTTTTTTTGAGTTTAATGTAATCCTTAGGCGCATCTCCATATCATGCGCTTTTTATGAGTTGCATGGGTTTATGTTGTATAAATTGTAGTTTATTTTATTTTATTTTAGTTCAATGCAATCTTTAAGTGCATCATCATCATATCAGGCGCTTTGTTTGATGTGGCTAGGAATCAGGTGAACTGTAAATGGAATGTTACTTTATTACATTTTAAAATCAAATTTGTTAATATATATTTCTTATTGGCCCTACGATTTAAATTTTGTAATGTACTTAAAATCTATAAGTAACATATGCATTCGAATCAACTTAAATAGGATCCCAATAAAACATGATACTTTAAAAGTGTTAATTTATTTACAACACAAATAAATAACATAGAAACACACATATATTTTATGTTAATTATTTATAATTAGAAAATATATTAATTTTCTACTATAGCTACTAAAACTATGTATAGTTAATTATAAATGTATTAAATTATATAATTTTATATTTATTTAAAAAATATGACCAATAATAGGAATTAAATATTAAATTAATTGATTAGTAAAAAATTAAAATTAATTATCATTGATAAATTTTTTAAAATATATGGGTTAAATTATATAATTTTGAACTTAATAGGAACTCAATTTTTAATTCTATTTCATTATAACTTTAAATTATAAATCAATAATATTAAAAACTAATCAAATTTATCTACCAAATGATATAGAAAATGATGTGTCAATATTTAATTGGTTTAATCGTTTGATTCACTTGTGCATTTAAGATTTATTTATCTATATTTAGATTATATGAATATGCTATATTTTAACATGTATTATTTTGTAAATAAATTTAGTTTATATTTTAGTATGATGTAAATTGTCATATTTTCAAACCAATATATTAACATTTTATATATCATAGAAGTATAAATATTATACTTACATACATTTTCCTTGTAAAATTATGTTTAAATTTTTTTATGAAAATACGTATTTATAAAAATTTATAACTGAAACGATATTTATTTTTAAAATCTTTAACGCTATAATTTATTGAAATTTTTGATTGATATTCAATGCAGATGTACACTTTTTATTTTGTGTATTCAAATTCTCAAAATGTATTAATTTTTGTTTGCAAAAAGTATAAATGTATTTATGAGAAAAAAATTATTTAAATAAACATTTATTCATAAGAATTCTCAAGTGATTTTCAATATTTTTCCATGAAAATACAAATGTCTATTTTAGTAAGAGTAAATGACACCGAAAATATCTAAACTTTGTCCCGAATTACAAATAAATACCTTTTTTTTTGTAATTTCATATCCGAATATGATTTTTACTGCAGCGTTAATACCTAGAGGCAATTCTGTTTAAATTCCTTTGTCAACCCGAAGTGAATAGAAAAAGGGTATAGATGGTTTTTTCACCCTTTTCTTCTTCTTTGATGCTCTCATACACAATTTGCAGAGGTTAAAATTCAGATCATTACTATTCCTCAAAGATTAAAACATACTTCCACTCCTTTTGATATCTGTGCATTAGCTTCTAACTCTAATTCCTTCGAATCAACTTTGCCTTTATATTCAACAAACAACATGTTCAAAAATGCATTTGTAAGTGCCAAAGCTAACAAAATTCCATTCTTGAATGAGGGAACCATACCACACGTAATAAACCCCTCAAATTGTTATTGAAATTAAAAGTACAACATTCTTACAAAACTAGTTCTTTGTAGGAACAGAAATATAAAAAGTGCTTGAAAACGTATACAGATCATACCCATCAGCAAAGTGATAGTCTTTAGTTGGCACTAAATCACCTAGTCCAATGTTTTGCATGCATGCATCCAATAAATGCCCTGCGCGGTGTAGCCTGCCAAAAAAAAAAATAACAATAAATTTTTAAGTCAGTATAAAGCTTTTAATAGCACAAAAATACCAGCTAAAAAAAAGATTCAAAATTACTAACAAAATCTTCATTTGAACACTGTTTGTACCTTGCATTAGCTTACTCCTTGGCTCATCAACATCCAAGAAAACTTCCTTCCCTTTCTCAAACTTAGATTCCAATTCCCCTATACAATTTTCAAAAAACCCATAATGGAAAACCTAAGACATCAATTACAGCCCCAATCACTAAAGCAGCTCAATAAACAAATTAACAAAATATCATTAACTTGTATGAGAGCATCAAGGAAGAAGAAAGGAGGTGAAAAGATCACCTATACCTTTTTTCTATTCACCACGTGATGTGTCACGTGCAAGTTGACGGAAAAAGTTAAACAAAATCGCTTTCAGGTATTAACGCTGCAGCAAAAATCAACTTCGGATACGAAATTGCAAAAAAAAAAAAAAATACCTACCTGTAGCTCATGGCAAAATTCAAGTACTTTAGGTGTCATTTACTCTTTTAACAATGAATAGAAGTGTGATAAGATGTTTTCCATTTGCAAAGTCTAATTTTTACTTTCAAATATCATTTACTATATATGTGTTTATATTTAATTTTAAATTTTGATGATTTTTTAACATATGTATCAATTCTTTTTGTTTAGTTTTATTTAATTTTGAAAAATAAAGTGAAACTATTCATGTATTTTGTATATGTAATCAAGTGAGAAAAAAAAATTATGCTTAAAAAGTGATATAGTTTTTTCTTCAAAAGAAAAACATCTCATTGTTTTTGCTATTTTATGGCCTATATAATTTATGAAGTAAAATATTTATCTTGTTACATTTTAGGCTTCTCTAAATATACTGAAAATTATTTTTACAAAAAAATACCAAAGATGATTTGGCATTTCTCATAGAAGTTTTGAAGAAAAAATAAAATAGAAACTAAACAAGTTTAAAACATGTATGCGTAAATCATAAAGTCCTTTTTGTGTTAACAGCAGCCCTTCAAGCTGATATTGTACAAGTATGGGGAATTTTAGCAGCTTCTAAAGTCTCATGAACCATTAAAAAGTCGAGGTCTCCAAACCTCATGCTTTTGACTTTTTTAAAAGCCTACAACAAACTGAATTTATAAAAATGTCATGATATTTCATGAGGCTTAAAATGTTCACATATGGTCTACCTTAAAAAGAAAACTTATTCAAGATTTTCATACAAATAGAGTTATAAAACTTAGAATTCCTATACTAAGTAGCATTTCAAATATGAGAAGTATAAAAATAAACTAACCAGCTCTAATTTTGACTAGATAATAGTCAAATTTGGAACTCTATGTAGCAAAAGTACACAAGCAAAAAGTTTTGATTTTCAGGGCAACCAAAAAAAAAAAATACAAATAGAAGAAACATAATATAGCAGTTTAACTTGCAATAGAGGAAAAATGCTTTCACTATATTATCATGCGTTTCAAAATAGAATTAGTGAAAACATAAAGACAAAAACAGAATCAGGTAGCATGATGCCAACATAAAAGAGAATCAAAAAATGAAGCTCACAAGAGAATATAATCATAATGCCAACATAAAAGAAATTCTAAAAATAATGGTCTAAAAACAAAATGTTTATAGAATATAGACAACAAAAATAAATAACATATGACAATACACACATGATAAATTCACCCAACAAGAATCCCTGTATGCAGTCAAAAAATTGTTAAAGATATAAATAAGCAAAGCCTACAATCTCATCTACAATTAACAAAGTGAACTTTGCACTACTTAATATCCAAATATCTCAAATGAGTTAAACTGAATATAGAAAATTACTATTTTATCACAAGGTCTACTAAGCAATGCTTGTCATATTAAATCAACTAAAATAATAATAATTACAAATAAAAAATAGAAGCATTAGACTTGAATCCATATACTTTCTTGCTTTGACGTTGACATCTCTTCAAGGGCATTTGATTTTGTTTCCTCCATGGATATAAGGAAAGATATATTTTTTCTATCAGGAACATATCAATATTTATAGGATGAGCTATGAACTATAAGGCAGACTCCAAATATTTACACGAAGCAAACATGGATAAGTTCATTTTACACATGGATATTAAATTTTCACCTCAATCTGTTGAGGTTAGGCTTAAATAATTTGTCTTTATCCTCCTATAAATAGCAATAATTATGAAATCAATAGTAACGACAATTAAGAAAACTTAAAAAGCATATTGAAAATTAGAGAGCAAAGTTCATATAACAGAGTGTTTTCACAATAAAAAGGTAGACATCAAATCGTTGAACATTTGTTCTTACAGTCACATATATTGAATAAAGCATGACCCTCTTCCAAATCTTCGAATCAACTAATCATGCATAATACTGACACTAGAAAAAAAAAAAAAAAAAAAAAAGAACCCTACAAATTTGCAATGAATACTGCATATGAGATTTGGACACCAGATCTTGAATTTTCATTTTCTCCCCTAAACACACTAGTATATTTCCAAACCAATAAGCCTCAATTGGAAAGGGTAATCCTTTTTTCAGTAAAGAATAAAGATATAGTGGAAAAGAAGCTCCATGAACATTTTGCAAACTCTTATGCATAAATTCAACTGAAATTTTTTTTTTTTTTTACCTTTACCCCTTTCTATGTATTTGACAGCAGCAAGTTCTTTGGTCTTCTTATCCCTAACCAGCCTTGCCACTCTAAAATTCCCTGAATCAAGATCCTCCAATGGCAAATACCTTTTCTCCATTTCCAATCCAACACCAAAAATCAACAAACAAATAAACGTAAAAGAAGTACAACAAAGATCAATCACTGAAAAAAAAAAACACCAAAAGCAAAGAGAAAGACAAAATAACAAATCAAAAGTTCTCAAATTCCAAAGCCCAGAAAGAAAATGAGAAAATAAAGAAAGAAAATCCGGATGAGAGGGATTTATAGAGAAAATGGTATGTCAAAAGCCAAAAGAGATAAAGACTAAAAATAAGCTGTTGGGGAGAAAAAGAAAATATTCTAAGAAAAAAAAAATTGATAGCTCAAAAGCTTTTCATTATCTTAATGAATTCTTATGAAAGCCAAAACACAAAAAGTTTCAACAAAACTCATATGAACAAATACCCACATATTCAACCATCGACGCAAGACTAACAATAGGGTTTCATTTTCACTCCCAAAAACTTAGGGTAAACGGGACTTACCGAATCAATTGCAGGAGAGGACACTCATCCATCTCCTTCCTGTCCTCTGTCTCCACTCCCCGTGCTTAAAAACCTTACCACCTCAAAATGATTTTGTTTGTTTGATGTTCAAAACAGAACTAACGGAAACAAAATAAAAACAAAAAATCAAACTTTTTTTTTTCTTGCTTCTCCTCTGTTTGTAAGTATCCAATCGAGGAGAAAATACTAATCTATAAATCACATTATTTAAAAAATAAAAAATAAAATTCATTGAAAGGATATACATAGATATCTTAAGCGTGAAAGAGCAAAAATAAAAAGAAAATAAATAAACAACCTTTGTTAGGGCTTCAGTTGCGCCGAATTACTATTTTATGCTTCAAATAGTGAACAAAAAGAGATTTCAAACGAAAAATTGCAAGACGACTATTGTGATCTTTCGGTTTTGACTTCGAATCTCGATCGAGAGAGAGAGAGCAAATGAACGTTCTAGAAAAAAATTCAAAAATTCATCAAAAATAGAAAAAAATTAAAAAAAAAACAAGAATAAAATAAAAAACAATAAAATATAGAATATATTACATCCTTTGTCTAACTTTAAATTTTTCTAAATTATATTTAAATTTATAAAATTTATGTGAATTATATTTTTTTTTGGTTACAATTGACAGAATATATTATAGTATTTTAAACATTTAAAAAATTGACGCGGATACAAATTGATACTGACGTACATTAATACTGAATTTAAATGTTATTTAAAAAAATTTTAGAAGAGAAAGTTATAATACAAAATTTCAAAAAAGTAAATAAAAATATATTTGTCGGAGAACTTATGGAGCTCAATCTATATATTTTATAGCAAAATTTTGATATATATGTATAATATTTTTATATATAAAATTTTTTATTTTTTAATTTGTAATCAAACATAAAATATTTATATAATAATTTGCTATAAAACATACATATGGGCTCTATAAGCTCTTCAACAAATACATTTTTATTTATTTTTTTTAAATTTATTTAAATTTTTTTTGGCTTTTGATTTTAAAAATATAACTAAAAAAGAAATTAAAAAAAACATATTTGTTTAGCTCTATAAGCTCTCCAACATGTAAGTTTTATAACAAAACTCTAAATATATATAAATATATATCGGAAAATTCTAAAATAAGGATATCTTTATTTTATTAAAATAAAGATTATCATTGAAAATATATTTTTAGTGACAAATATGAAAATATTATCATATTATCAAATATGAAAATATATTTAATAAAATAAAGATATCATTATTCTAGAATTTTCCGATATATATATAGAGTTTTACTATAAAACTCACTTGTTGGGGAGCTTATAGAACCCAACAGAAGGGTATTTTTTCTTAAATTTTTTTTAGTTATATTTTTAAAATCCAAAGCCAATTTTTTTTAAAAAAAATCTTCAAGAAAAAATAAATAAAAATGTTTTTGATGGGGAAGCTTATGGAGCCCAACATGTATGTTTTAAAGCAAATTCTTATATGTATAAGAAATTGAATTTTTTTTTTTTTATTTTTTTTTTATTTTTTTTTTATTTTTATGTTTTGATTATAATACATCCATCTCCCTTGAGGTTTCTTTAAACGACATTTAAATCCAGTGTTAGTGTCAATCAATGTCAGTGTCAATCTTTTAGATTTGCAAAAATACTATAATGCTTTTATCCTGTCAATTTTAATGGAAAAAAACAAATGGAAGGAAATATGATGTAATTTAGGCAAATTTCAGATATTTAAATGTCATTTAGAAAAACTTTAGAGGAAGAAAATGTAATACACCCTAAAATATAACCATTTGGTTGCTATTGTGAAGAGAAGATTAACTAAACCTTAGAGGAGATGTTGATGCTGTGGGGGCTACTTGGTAAGAGCTGAATTAGAGCTGGGATGAGAGCTTCATTCAGCGATGGGTCTGCAAAAATGGGTAGGGCAGAAATGAGTTTACTAGGTAGGGCCAACAATTTAGTTTATTTTACTTTTTTTTAAAAATTTCAAAAAAATTTTATTTTAACTAGTTGATTAAGTTACCAGTTTGGTCAAATATGGGTTTCTTGGTTGGTAACCCCACATGGTTCACTATAGTTTGTCTCGATTATTGAAGCACAATTATGCACTATCTAAAATTGTTGTGTTCTCGATTTTTGCATAATTTGAATCCATAAACTAAGAATGATGTGAAGTTATTTGGAGCAGTAGTGTGGTATAATAAAAAATATTTCTATGTTCAAATCATTGTTGATTTCATTGAAAATTATAAGAATTTGACTAGTTTTTTTTTTTTTTTTTTTTTTTTTTTTTTGTGAATGAATGCCTAAAATGAATTTGGCTTGAAATTTTATATGAGACCCTTTGCATGTCATTCTACGTGGAGTTTTTGACGGTCATCTTGGATGTTAGTTGAAGATATTAGACCCCACATTTTGGAGAAAACGGATAATGGATCTTTGATTTGGAGAGAAAATAGTTAGGGTAGTCAACGGTTACTATTGAAGTGATTCCTACCATCATGGAGAAGGCTAGGAATATGTGACCCACTCTGAGATGAGTAGCCGTATAAATGTAGATATTATATAGGTGATCTTTGAGCAGTGGATTTGAAATATCCGAGCTAAAGTTATCTCGGATGTGTAAGTAACTGTGATGTAGTCACTATTGATCATTACATGAAAAGCAGTCTTGGCTATGCGATATGGTTAGATTCATTTTAACTATAACGATTCCTATTTTCAATCACCTAAATTCTCTTACTTTGATTAAGTTGAAGGAGTTGGCCATGTGTGGATTCAAAAGTTGACTTTTGCATAAATGTAGATATTATATAGGTGATCTTTGAGCAGTGGATTTGAAATATCTGAGCTAAAGTTATCTCGGATGTGTAAGTAACTGTGATGTAGTCACTATTGATCATTACATGAAAAGCAATCTTGGCTATGCGATATGGTTAGATTCATTTTAACTGTAACGATTCCTATTTTCAATCACCTAAATTCTCTTCCTTTGATCAAGTTGAAGGAGTTGGCCATGTGTGGGTTCAAAAGTTGACTTTTTGTATGTTTCAGTTTAGTTTTGGTTATACTAGTGTTATGTAGAGGTTGTCAATATGAGATTACAAAATTGAGACAAGTACAATTCAGAGTCGTAATTTTTAAGCTATGGATATTTTATCGAAGCTTTTTAATTATGGATTTGTTTGTATTTGATACTCACATACCAACTGAGCATACCTTAATTTATAGGTATTATCTCACATGAAATGTCATTATTTATATGCACATTTGAATTTGAAGATATTCTTCATATAAAATTTCATCACTTTATGTATCTTAAGCAAAAACTCATATACAAGTGCAAATACATAGATGTCAATAACTGGCATTGTTATCTTTATATACTGCCATTCTAGCTAGTACAAGAACCAAGGAAGAGAGAGAAACACATAATTTTGAATATGGTTAGAAAATAGACAGTGAGAAAGAGAGAGCCGAGCACCCCTTCATTGAGTCACCTTTAAGCAGTCATATTTGTCTAATACTGGCGAGTTATGGAACAAGGCTGGTACTGTTAGAAAGCTCGGGCAACGAGCTACTCAGGTGTATCAGTTTGGTGGCCGAAAACTATCTAGAAGCCGATGAAAGAGAGCACAAAGTTCGCCGAGGACCACCATAAAACATCATGACCCCCACCTCGATCCACCTATTTTGCCGGAGTTTCACCTTGCACAACCCCCACCATTGAGTTTATGCACCACCAGAGACCATTCACATGAAATTCCACACTCCTATAAGTCGCCATTGTCCCCCACACGCAACCGAAGCTTTCTCGAAAGCCATGGATTCCATTGTCATTACCTACAACCTTTCACCATGAATGGACCCTTCCACCTGCACCTTCAGACCTTGATAAACCTATTGATGATGGACTTGAAATGCATTTTTGCCAAAAAAAGCATATTGAACTCCCCCTTTTTGCCAAGTGAGTGTTAATCGCCTGTCTTAACATGATCATAGGAGCACAGATGAGGTTGCTGCATTAAGATTTTTGTTCAATTTCAATGTTTTCGAAGAAACCCAACTTTGGTCAAATCACTTGATTTTTCAGCAAAATTTTTGGCCACTTGTGGGGAGGTATCACCAAATTGAGAGTAATTTCTCATTCCTTTTGTCTTAAATTTCGTTTCGGTATATAATTTGTAACAACGGGACTTGTAAAGAAGAGATGCCTAGTCAAATCTGAGGATAAGAATTGGACTGTCCTAGAGTGAAATTGATTGAAATTGGAGGTTCAATTAGTTTTTTCGAGGTCACAAGAACCTAACATAGTACTCAATTTCAGTTAACTTTGGAGAAATTGAAAATCTCTAATTTTGTGTAATTGAACGGTAGGGTCAATTTCATAAATACCAAATTAGTGGGTAATTTTGGTATTTAATATTTTTTAAAGTAATTAGAGACCTGAGAGACTCGCCTGAGTCTTTGTTTAATTTTTTTGGTAATTAAGAGAATTTTTGTAAATTATTCTAGGCTTTCGTACATAGTTGAGCTGGTTATAAGATCCAACATAAGCACGCATATGATCGATAAGTGCAATTTATTTTTAAATATTTTGGAATTTGCATTATTTGATGTTGATTGAATTTTTTATGCTTTTAAATTTACATTTATTAAATATATAAAGTGTGCGTGAATTTAATTACATACGATATTTGATTTTATGCTTAGTGTGTACGTGGTTTTGATGAAATTTCGTATTTATTTAAAATAAATATTTGGTGATTTTAAGGGTTATTATGAATTTTCTAGGCATTTTCATAAATTTTAGAATTTATGGCTTTCACGAAATTATAAAAAGGTTTGGCCTTTTGCAATTTTATAAGTTTTGATTGTTTAGTAGACCTGGCAATATGTTATGTCATGTCGTTTCGTGTTCGTGTTCGTGTCACTTTTTGTTTGTGTTAAAAAAATTTCACCCAAACCCGATTCGTTAAGCTTTCTGTTGAAATTTGCAAACCTAAACCCATTCATTAAATTATAGTGTAACCCGTTAACACCGTAAACTTAATTGCAAATTATTATTTTTTATAAAATAAAAAAATACTCATTAATAGTTAATAGATAATATAATAAAACACAAGTACAAATGATATAATACTCACATCTTTTTATAAATCAATAATAAAAATTAAAATAACATAATACATGTTAAAAAAAATAACAAAATACAATGCGTTTTGTTAAATGTAGCAAAAAAGACGAAGCATAGTGTACTACAACATCTTTATCTTAGATAAAAATAGCAAAAGAAAACAAAGAAATAAAAACAAAAAATGCAAAATCAATTGTGTCCTAAGAACGACATTGGAATGACGAGAAAAGTGGAGCAACCATATGAATATGAAAGCTCCAGACATACAAATACACAAAAATAAAAATAAATATATATATATAAGACGACAAATATATAAGACCTAATTGAGATGGAGAATACTGATTCAAATAATAATTACAAAAAATTATAGTTTAAGCTTTTACACAGCATTTTGCACTAAAATTATAAGCTTTTTTATAGAATTTTATGTGTGGTCCAACCCATGGGCAAGAAAAATAAAAAGTTAAAAGACATTATTTTTTAACACATATCCAATCAAATAGCTTCACACAAAGATATATCAATCTACTTCCATTCTTACAAAGTTTGAAAATTAATATTTACAATGAACTAAAACAACATAATCATACAATTTGCAAAATATAGAAGAAAAAAATATATAAGTTGAGTAAGTATTCATAAATGATAAATATGTTATTATTTTTAAATCTTCTACTTCAACTTATAAACCTTTATTGTTTAAGCAATTAAAAATTAAAATAAAAAACTTTAACGGGTTAAACGGGTTTTCGCCGGTCAAGCTGTTAAGACCCGTTAACATAATGGATCCTTAACGGGTTGACCCGTTACCAACCCAACCCGTTATACACAAACCCAAACCCGTAAAAATGCATACAGGTTTATGTCATGTTAATGGGTTGGGTTAGAATTTGCCAGGTCTACTATTTAGTAAATAAAGAAAGTTTATAATTTGAAAAATTACCTTATCTTATGTGGATTTGGAAAAGAAAATTGGTGAGATTTAATTTATATTGATATGATTTGGTTGGCTTGAATTGAAAAGTGATTAAGGATGTACCACACAGTACCAAAATTATATACCTATGATGAGATTCTGCATGCTATTTATATCTATTGTCGTCCTCTACTTGACTGGCCAGTGAGAGAGAGATACTGAGGATCAAGCTTCAATGCTTTCAGGGCACTACAAGGTTGAGACGACTTTTTCCCTTTCCCCCTCTGTTATCAAGTGCCTCAGATGCAGGGGACCTATTGACAATCAGTATAAATTGTGGTACACAAGTTTGGTGTCGATGGTTATGTCATCCTCTGCTCCAATTGTATGTGCTGCCAGAGCGGTGAGGTGACAAAGCCTTTGCGACATCAAGGGGTTGTGATGAACATGAGGGTCATGTGATAATGATGATGATGATGTGATGATGCTAATGATGGTGATGGTGATGTGATTATATTGATGTTGATTGATGATTTCTAGTTTTTAAACCTGTTTTGATTCTTATGGATTATGGCCTGTCAATTTGATTTCAAGGGTTATGGCCCACCGAATTCATCAAAATGAATTTAAAGGTTTTATAGAATTTTTTTTACGGGTCTAGCGGCTTATTCACAATTTTAAGTAAATGTGTTAAATTAAATGTTCGCCCATAAATCGTGTTTTAATGATTTTTGCAAAAAAAAATCTAAAGGATTTACGAAAACATTTTCAAAATGAGAAACTTTTCAAAGAGAGACGTGAGATCTTGAGCACAAAATTTATATTATATGATATCTATTTTGTAGCTATTTAAGGATCATCACTTAGATATCCGTAGCTCACGTTTTGTTCCCTCATGCCCTAGCTGTAAGTTCTTGTGAGCTACTGTCGGTGTCGCATTCATACTGACTTCCGCTTATGTTTCTTAACTATACAATAGACTCGACTAGTTTTAATCTACTTATTTTCAAATTGTATTATTTTATAGTTCCTGCTTATCTCACTTAGTGGCTTTGACATTCCATCTACTTTCTGAATTATTTTAATAGTATTCTATGACCTATCAAACTATTGCTGTGATGCATTTTTTTTTCCTGTTAATTTATAAACCGTATCTCATTTATTGATATATATATTAAACCCCTTTTGGAAAAGGATTCCATTGGTTGTCCTGGAAGAGTTCTGATGGAAACTTCCTTAGATGGGGCTTCTCTAAAGAATCTGGCGGGATTCCTGGAACGAGTTTTGTCATTAACGTTTTTGTCAATTGTCTGATATGAGGATTTGGACAACTAGAGATGCGTATTCATCTTTTTCCTTACTTTGCATATGTTTGAATAGTGATAAACTGAGAGGAAAAATTGTACAATGTAGGCACCAGAAAATCACTAGAGGCCAGGCGTATTAGAGCTCAACGTTTGCAAAAAACCATATGTTGCAACCACCATTTTGCTAGATTTGGCCACTTTTCTGGAGATTGGTGATGCTCCACCCCGCCTTTAAATCTTCTTCTCGTGCCAAAAAAGCTAACCCAAAGTTCCCTTTCCCGACGACAAGCACCACTGTTTGGCTGCATTTCCACCTTCTCCAGTAAGATAACCGGCGATGAGTGAGATCTCGTAGCCGATGCCAACATGCTTATAATAGGCTGGGCATTGTCTTAGGGTGGCAAGTAGGCCTAACTGTCGCTATCAACATTGTTGTCCACCCACCACTATCAATTTTTCAAACTTGATTATGGTCACTAGGGACTAAATTTTGCAAAATTGAAGGTATCAATACAATCTTTATGTCTTCAATTTTGTTTTCGTATAATGTTTGCAAATTTTGGACTTGTAACAAACAAATGCCCAAGTTTGACTGGGATCAAATTTGCGGATCAAAATTGGACTGTCCAAGAGCAAAAATAATCAAAATTGAAGGCTCAATTAGTTTCCTAGAGGTTCTAAAAAACATAACCCAGTGCTCAATTTCGGTTAATTTCAAAGAAATAAAAAAATCATCAATTCTGAGCATTTGACAAGTATGGTTATTTTTTTAGTTTCTAAATTTGTCAGAAATTTTGGTAATTAGTGATTTCTTTGAGTATTTGAAACCTAAAGGACTCACTTGGGTCTGCATATAATTTTTTGGTAATTAAGTGATTTTTTGGTAATTATTTCTAGGCATTTGAGCGACACTGATTACTAATTCAGAGACCGACAAGGATCACAGCCGTACCTGTGAGTGCATTTATTTTCTAAATGTTATATGGGCAATTGCATGATTACTGGTTGATAATATGGTTTTATTTCCTTTTTGAATTTAAAATACATATTTGATTATTATTAATTATATATATAGCTACATAAATATGCATATGTTAATTATTTAACTGTGCATGGTTTTAAATTACAATAACTGGTTGGTGAGATTTTAGATTTGGAAATTATGGGAATTTTGTGGAAATTTGGTTCAATTTCGACATTTCAAGAGTTTTCGAAATTTTGAATAAAGCATGGTTTTAAAAAAAGGTTTTTGGAAATCCGATTTAAATATGAAAATGTTTGGAAATGAAATTTGATGATAGTGCCACAAAGTACTCGTGATGATGATATTGATATACTTGCTTATTTGGCCATCCTCTGCTGCGGACATGTGTCAGAAGAGAGATGATGAGATCTCGATCTCAATGCTTTTTAGGATGTTGAAAATGTTGAGATGAGTATTCTTCATTTCTTATGCGTTGTAATGCCGTTAGGATGCAGGGTATCCCTGACACTTTGGTATATCGTTTGAGAAAAATATTTTGATTGTCCATATCTATTTTTTAAATATTAGGGCACTCACTAGGATATTTTTGTATCTCAACTTTTTGTTTTAAATTTGTTCCCTTATGTCTTAGCTGCGGCTAATAGATCTACTCGCCAACATCGAGATCCGCAACTTTTTCATGCTCGTTGCTCTATTATCTATCTTTTTCTTTATCTTTAGTCGTAGTGTTCTAAACTTACTTTTCTTCGTACCTTTATGTTTGGATTATGTTGCCTTTTTGTTTATCTTAAGACTCATATTTGTACTTTCATTTTATGACCTTTGTTGTAGTTAGCTCTGATGTATGACCCAGACTTGTTGTTCTATGCTTCCACACTTTGGTTACATTATTGTATCTTTTTGGTTTCATGCATGTTAAGAATTTTTATTCAGTTTCATGTCGAAGAAACCCTTTTTTGAAGATAGTTTTGCTAGTGTCCAATAAGGAATCTGATGTACTCATCCTTAGATAAGGCCTCACAGGGAATTTCAGAGGGATACGTGGGGCGCGTCCTGTCATTAGATTTGATTCATGTTGAGATAGGTATGGGTAAGCTTGTGAAAGAGACTGCGGGTGAGGTTCAAGCAGAGGCCAATTCGGTTCATTCACTCAACCACCATATTGGTCATTCGAGAGCTTCAAAAACTTTCATGTGGTGATCAATGATCTTGCAAATATATGAATTGCATCAAGTAATAATGTAGAAACAACATCATATATTGAATCCACAAGGACTAGTTCCTAAGCACTAGAAAACTAAATTTAATTGTGATATTTATTCTACAAGTTGATTTGTGATTTGAAAGATAAGAAAATCAATTTCAATAAAATAAGTGTAGAAAATTAGAAATTAGTTTGGAAACACAAGAATGATAAAGTTATGCTAATATTTCATGGATCGAAATATAGGATAAAGTTTCATTGTAAAGGAATTGAGGAACTTAGAAATTAGTAAAAACAAAGGTTTTTATTCAAGTATCAATTCGAAAAAATTACATTAAAAACTTTTAGACAGAAATGAAAAATAGAAGAAAGTCTTCTTAAGCTTCTTGGTGATGTTGGACGGTTTTAGGGCTTTAGTGGATGTTGGGAATTCTAGGGGATTTTTGTGGAACAACAGAGGCTAAGATTGATGAATATGGTGATAAGAATGGTGGTAGTGTTGTAAGTATGATGGAAACACAAGTAAGGCAAGAAAAATTGTGGATGGTGGCAATAGAGATGGGTACTAGGTGGTTTGGCTATAGAAGGATTATGGGGGCTTTTGTGATGTGTTTTGTGAGTGTTTAGGGAAAGAAAATAAATGGAGAGTGAGAGGGAAAGAGAGAAGAGAGGATAAAAGAGGAATAGAATCCTTGGTTTCCACTTGTTTTCATATGTTGCATGATTTGGCCAAATATGGTAACTTTAAGGGTGTATGTGCCGACCTTGGTCTACCACATGTATTTTGATGATGTGGCATGCCCATTTACTTTATTTAGATCAATGATGTGGCACTTGACATGGCATGTAATGACTTAGTTTGGTTCATAGAATTCGCATTGACATTCAGAATCACTTGAATCTTAATCATTGGCCCTCCGATTTGATAATGAAAATTTCTAAATATGGAAGATTTTGACCTAAAATATCAAAAAATATTAAAACTTTCTCTAGACCAAATTCTACCTTCATCTTTCATATTTTTGACATCATTTCTAAGAATGGAACAAGAAAAGTACAAAATTACAACTTTTCCCCCTTAACTATGCAAAATGATCAAAATACCCCTTTTTGTTTTGAATTTGCAAAAAATTCTCTTTTACCCTACGAAAGGGAAAACAATAGAAATCAATGTATTTCTTATCAAAACATGCACAACATAGCAAATATTAAGCTAAAACGATAGCATAGAATGATGCAAATTTTATGCTTATCAAACTTCAAGCCACAGAAATGGCTAGGACAAAAGAGATCCATGTAGGTTAATTCTCTTATGATATCACTTCTTCCTCGAAGTTGATGAGAATTAGCTTAGATTTGACTTAAGCTACTTTGCCATGGACTATGTCTGAGAGGGCGAGTCGGTCGTGTCAACCTTTAGAGGTGATGTTTACTTCTATGAGATTCCTTTTAGACTAGGTCTCAAACTTCCACTTCCCTCTATCATTCAGTCTTTCCTTTCTTTCTTTGACATTGCCTCTGTCTAACTTATGCCAAATTGCTGGAGAGTCCTTATCTGACAATAAATTTTGATTTGCTGCAATTAGATTGACAAAGACCCCTCGGTGCTTCTTCATTGGTACTCCATGAAGGAAAGTTCAAATGAAAAGCACTATTATCAGTTCAATGCTAGGCCGAGTAAGAAACTAATAGCTGGGACCTCTGCTTTCGATAAAAGGTGGAATAATTAATATTTCTCAGTTGGCGAAATGTAGGGTCAAAAGAGTTTTTACTCTCGATTGAACTAATCTTAAGTTCTTGGATCATTGACTTTGGTAAGCTTCGAGATTGATCCAAGACAATATTTGGTTTGTTTATTTAGAGTTAGTGTTCAAAAACAACATTTTTCTGATACTTCCATTTTCTTTTGGAGATTGCCAAATTAACAATCATTTAGGAGCGGACGACAGGAAGCATTGGACAACCACCAATCAACTAGAGAGCATACCAGCTAATCTTGACCTTGATCTTCTGTTGACCAAGGAAAATTTAGTTACCTTCAATTTGAGACAACTTTGCCAGCACATTCCGACATGTATACCACTTTATCTGACACCTACCTTATTGGAAATGTATATATTTTTGACAAACTTTTTCATGAATCCTAGACATCTATGTGGTCGTACCCATCTCCACATTTGCAAGAGAGGACATATAACACCCATGTCATTGCTAGCAATACCATGTCTGTATTTTGTCAAGAGACTAAAGAAAGGAAGAAACACCAAGTCGAAGGTCCAAGTCGCCAACCAGCCCCTTGATAAGCCTAAAATTTACATAATTTTATGTTATTCTTTAGCTTAATATTTGTTAGATTGTACTTATTTTGTTAAGAGATGCATTCATTTATATTGTTTTTGCTATTGTAGGTAAAAAGAAAAGTTTTGGTGAAAACACACAGAATATGAGTATTTTGGTAATTTTGGCATACTCGACATACTTGAGGGAAATAATTGCAAATACTGTGTTTTCCATTAAGAAAATTTGGAATGAACTAAAAGTATGAAAGAGGAGCTCAAAAGTAGGTCACAAGCAAATTTTTCAAAGCATTTAATGCAAGTGACGACTTTCCATATTTGAAATTTTTAATATTTGAAACTCCGAGATCAAGCTAAATCAAGAGTCGAGATGTAACCCATGTGGCATCCTATGTGTCACGATGTGCCACCTCATCATTTCATTTCATCATGCCACATTATCATGGATCTAAAAAAGGAAAGTAGGCATACCACATCATCAATGCATACATGATACACCCTAAAATAGTGCATATACCCACTTTCTTGTCAAATTTTGTTCTAAATGAAACTAGAAGGAACATGGATACATTCAAGGTCAATGTCCCATATGAATAAATAGTCAGCCATACATGAAAATACATGCAAATTTTGGCCAGCCATTAATTCCCTTTCAATTCACCTTGTTTTGCCTTAGTTTCCATATTTGTGCTTTCCTTGTTGACCTAACTTGCAACCCGTGATCCTAGATCACCATATTTGAATTTTAAATTGCCAAAATATATTGTTACCAGCTGTTTTTGGTTGCCCACATATGTGACTTGTGATTACAAGTCACCAAGCCAAAACCCTAGCCTATTTAGCATCATAATCGGCTAGCCCTAGAGGACACACAATGAACCTAGGCTACATGCCTTAGGTTTTCTCCTCTTCTCTTCCTTTTCTTTTCTCTTAATCGGCCACATTCTCTCCTTTTATCCATTGATTTTCTTCTCCCTATAGGAATAACAACCCTCCATAGCCTCACAAAATAGCCACCATCCATCTCCATACAAAATCGTAAACGCCGTCTACATCACTACACCATCACCACCTTTGCCACCACTTCAAGTCTCCATCATTCCCCATCTTTTCTTCACCACTTATTATCATCTTCTCCACCATTTTTTTAGTCCATTAATCAGCCACCATTCTTCCATATTCTATCCCTAGTCGAAGCACAAAACAAGAGAAGCACAAAGAAGTAAGAGCCGAGCACCAATATTTCCTTCATCAAGCCATTGTTGTTCATTCATTGTGTGATCACATATATTTTGCAAGTATACGAGTCACACCAAGTAATAAAGTGGATATTTCAGGACAATATCAGATATCAAGCACACATTGATTAGTTCCTAAGTACTGTGAAAACTTAGTTTGTGTTGATATATAAGTGACCAATTTAAAGTTGTGAATTAAAAGACAAAGAAATTGAAATTCCAGTAAAAGTAAAAGCTGGAAAATTAAAGTGCAATAAAATGAAAATGCAGAAATTTAAATTGCTTAAATGAAAACTGCAAGGAATTTAAGTTTCATAAAGTAAAACGCACAAAATTAAAGTTGCAGTAATTTAAATGAAAAAAAGTAAAATTGCAAGAATTTAAAATGCATAAAATGAAAAAGACAATGGAAAATAAATTGCAAGAATTAAATGAAAAAAAGTAAAATTGCAAGAATTTAAAATGCATAAAATGAAAAAGACAACGGAAAATAAATTGCAAGAATTTAAAAGAAAGTATTTTTGTATCCAACCAACACTAGGATAAGTAGATTCAATGTAAAGGCAATATAAACTATTCTCATATTAAAAACCAAGGTTCTTACATAAGAATCAATGCTCCAAATTACGTTAAATCTAGTGGAAATAAAAACAAAAACATTAGAAAATTCTCCTTGTGCTAGGGTTGTTGAAGGTTTGTCCAATGGATTGATAAAAGGGTGGGATTCAAGGGAAATAATGGCTAGGATTTGTGTAAGGTGATCAATGAAGGATAGGATGATGGAAATGATGATGAAAACACAAGGAAAATGAAAAGAAAGATGTGCGACAGTGGTGGATGATGATGGTGATTGTGTTTGGCTATGGTATTTAGTGAGTTAGTTTGTGAACAAGAGAAGACAAAATCAAGGGGAACATAAAGCTAGGGTAATTGAAAAATAATTGAAGCAAAGAGAAGAGATTTGTGACTTCAAAGCTTGAAAGAAGGCTTGAATAGTTGGTGACTTAGAGTGGCTGCCATAGGGGTTGGTATTTATAGGGAAATTTAAGCTTTGATCTTGGGCACATATGGGTGACAATGGAGGTGCATGAGAACTCCTTGGTGGTCTCCTTCCTTGCTTGGGTGATTATGATGATGTAAAGCCTTTGATAATGGCTTTGTTGCCATATATTGCAAAGGTGGCCAAATAAGATAAGTTTAGGGCATTAATGGTTGACTTTGTGAGCAAGCAAGATTAATATAGTTATGCATTTGGCTAAATTATACATGCATGGGTGCATGATAATTGCTTTCCTCCAATTATTTCCATGTAGAGCTTCAAACGACCAAATATTATAACTTTGAGGGTGTACCACATTTGCATTGACTACATGGCATACCACTTTTCTTATTTAGAATTGGTAATGTGACACTTTGATGAAATGGCATAAAATGATTTGAATTGGCTCACATATTTCATTTTCATCCTCGAAATTGCTTGACTCTTCACATTTGATAGTCTTTCAGTATTTTATTTATGAAAAGTTCTAAATATGGCAGGTGTTGACCCAAAATTCTAAAAATACAAATTTTTCCCCTATCACTAGTTTTTCATCCCTTTTTCATAATTTGACACTATTTTTATGATTTGAACATTAAAATTACAAAAATGACAATTTTACCCTTCAACTATGAAAAACGACCAAATACCCCTCTTTGTATTGAATTTGCAAAAAAATTTCTTTTCATCTACAAAAGGAAAATTAATAGAAATTAATGAATTTTTTTTAACAAAATAAGCACAATCTAGCAAATAATAAGCTCAAAAGATAGCCTAAAATGATGCAATTTTTAGTCTTATCAACCATCCTAAACTTGAAATTCTGCTAGTTCGTTAGCAAATAAAAATAGGCAATTGGTATAGACAATCTCTTATATTTAGTGAGCCTTTTATAGGGTTAGCCATGATTTTTTTCTTTATAGTTCAGTCCCTTAACTTCGCTATGCTTGGCATCGTTTCTTCCTTTTGATGATTATGTCCATCAGCTGTTAAAAATGACATGTGAAGTGCACGTATGAGGAGCATTTCTTGTCATTTTGAAAATTTTACATCTTATATATTGCAGCATTGGTCATTTAACTTTTAATGTATTGCAGCAATGGTCCTTTAACATTTTTTTTTAAAACTTTAAACTTTTAAAATTTTTTAAAAAATATTTGAAATTTTCAAATAGGAAATATTATTATTTCACTTATATTAATATTTTTAAATTAAAATTTTCTAATTTAAAATTTTAAAATTTTATTAATTTCAAGAGAAAAGAAATACAAAAAAATCTCAAATTTCACACCTTGATGTCTTAAACCTACCACCTCTCTGGTGAAGGTGTGAATGGAAAACCAGCTAAGCCAACCACACTTGACTTTAAAATTATTTATATAGAAAATTTAAAAATACTAAAATTTCAATTAATATTTTTAATATTAAAAGTTTAAAATGAAAAAGCTTTTCATTAAGGACAATCTGGTCATTTCTCTTAGAAGCTTATTTTATAAGGTATTTTGTTTGCCAAAAGAGAGTAGAACATGAGAAAGTGAGGAGAGTTGAAAGTTGGATGTCTCAAGCTAGGGAAAGCAAGGAAAAAGAAGGCAAAGGATGGGTTTTCTTCTTATGAGCATAACAAAGAGGGATTGACTGTTATATGGTAATATATTTCTTGCATTAAGTTAGCTTGAACTTTTGTTGCTTGTTGTTTATAGGATTTTGGAGACTATTTTGTACTTATTTAGTTTAATAATGGAATCCAATCACCATTCTGTGAATGTAAACATTTTGGTGCTGAACCACGTAAATATTGTCTTGATTGTTGATTTGTTGCGCTTTTTTTTCTACTTTCTATATTGTTAACTTTATGATGTACAAACTTTGGGGTGCTTGTTTGTTGGATTTTGGGAAAGTAGTGCACACAAGGTGTTCGATAAATTATCAAAATCAGGTTTTGTACAACAATGAGGCATATACTTCTTTTTGCTTCTCATAATTTTCACATGACTCTCGAGCTCCTTTGCTAAAATTCATGGCTATTAAACATATTTTCTCCTCTTTATGCACAGGTTTGACTTTCTTTTCCTCTTGGTGGTTGGCTTTCAATTCCTTTTTTTAGTTACCTCCATCATGTGCATTTTCTCCCTAGGGTTTGTCTCATTTTGGCTTGGTAAGGTTTCTTGAGCTCGATTTAATTGATTTTCTTATTGACCAATTTGAGTCTCAAGTTTCTTGATTGTTGCATTTTGATTTTGAAACTCTAGTCTTGTTTCCTACATAAATAAATTTTGAACATTTAACAAATTAGCCAATTCATCTTCAACATCTTATTTTCTAAACCATTATCTGAATTGGAAATAGCAGAAATAGAAAGGTTAGAAATTAGGGATTTTGGAGTAGTATTCACGGCCTCCATGATGCTTTTGGCTTTGAAATCCATTTTTTTGCTTTTGTTGGCTCCCTTGGTTGTTCCCATTGTTGCTCCATGAAAAATTATGGTAATTCTTCCATTCTGGATTGTATGTATTGGAGTAAGGATTGTCTTGTTGATTTCCTCCAAAAAAGTTACCAATAAAATTAACTTCATTAGCATTATTACTTTTATTTTGACAATAATTCTCATTGTGTTCTTCACTACCACAATTAATACAAAAAATATTAGGATGGTTAGGTTTTACTCCCTTTATTATAAAATTTCGGTCCATAGATTTCATAACTCTTGAGAATAATTCTATTGCTCAAGGCTTCCGAATCTAGACTTTTTATGGACTTGGTTTCTTTATTCTCCATGGGGGCCTTTTAAGATTGGTATTGATAAGTGCTCATGGACATGTCTTTAATTAAATAATATGCTTCTTATGCCCTCTTTATCATTATTGCTCCCTATGTGGCTGCATCTAACATATGTTTTGTAGTAAACTCAAGACCATTATGAATTTTTTTTACTTGCATACAAAATGGGAACCCATGGTGAGGACATTTCCTAAGAAGTCTTTGAATCTCTCTCATGACTCATAGAGTCTCTTGATCTCATTGGTAGAAGTTATAAATTTCATTCTTCATCTTGGCTGTCTTAGTGTGAGGAAAAAAATATTTAAGAATTTTGCCTCCATTTTCTCCCAAGTAGCTATGGAACTTGCAGGCAAATAATTAATCCAAGCTTTTTATTTGTCTGTTAAAGTCTAAGGAAAAAGATTAAGTCTAAAAGTATCATTAAAAATACCTTTGCATTTACACATCTTACAAAATCAATAAAATTTGAAATATGATCATTAGGGTACTCCTCATTAGATAAACCATGAAAATTAATACTAGCAAGCAATTAAAGAAATAGTGTATGATTTAATTTCAAGTTATTTTCTTGAGTTGGCAGCCTCCTAATGGATGATTGTTCTCTAATTGTCCTATGGGTAGCAAACTCCTATGTTTGTCTTTCATCTTCCCTTTGTGGTTGAGCTTGCTCCTCATTGTCCCTTGGTTGATTCTCTATTCTATTTACGTTTTGGTGGATAGATTTGGCCTCCCTTTGTTTTTGTCTCCTTCCTCTTGTTCTTTCGGGCTCAGGATCTAAGATGACTTGTGCAAATATCCCCATGCTCATAAACCAAAAAGAAACCTACAAAATAAAAACAAAAAAACCAAATTCGAAAAAAGATAGAAAAAACTTTGACAAACTAAGAAATGATGAAAAATAATTAAAAAAACCTAAAAACTGGACAGCAAGCAATCTAAATCAAAATCACATAATATGATGAGCTAAAAATAAAATCACATGCAAAAATATGCAAAGAAAACTAAAACAACTTACTTACTATCAAAACCAAATACAAAAAACACATAAAATGATGCCTAAAGTGATTAAAATGCAATTTAAACACTGAAAAAAATATCGGGACAGCAACAAAAAAATGAAAAAAAATATGATTGAATGGAAATGCAACTAATATGCAATCCTAGAACAAAAAATCTTAAAACAGTGCACAATATATGAGAATATTAATTTTAAAAGCCTAAAAACAACCTGGACAGCAAGCTATAACTGATGCAAAAATTAATGAAAATTGAAAAATTGCAATTAACTCACTTTTTTGTTAACTTAATGTACAAGTAACTCAAAACAGTAGCTAAATGGAAAATAAAATAAATCTATACACTCTAAATATGCAATAAAATGATAACCAAACAAAAACTAATAAAAAGCATCAAGCAAAACATAAAATTAACTCAAAAACATAAAATAAAAGGTTGTTGTAATAACTGGACAGCAACAGTACATTGGAAAGAAATTCAAAGTAAAAACTAAAACATGCAACAATGAAGCAAAAAATAATATAAATTACCATAAGACACTTAGCAATAAAATAGAACTAAAAAAAATAAAGAAAATTGAAAGTGCTTAAACCAAACCAAATCCTAAAATTAAGCAAGATTTAGTAAAATTGACAGTTTCCATGCAAATTAAACAGACAAACCTAAAATAAATGCAAAATTGCTTTTTTGTATTAATATATATATATATATATATTTTGAGCCTAGCACAAGGACAACTAAAATAACAAAAAGACTCAACGAAAATCAAAGTTTAAACACTGAAGAACACAGAAACTGAAAAAAAAAATTCTAAAAATCTAGAAAATTGATTTTTCAATCTAGTGATTTGACACACTAAAAACACTACAAACATAACTTAGCAAAATTTGGAAAACTTTATAAATGTACCTCAATATGTCATAAACAAGCATTCAAAAGGAAAAATTCAAATAAAATCTCTAAGTACTCAAAATAATAGTTTAAACAGAACACAGAAAATTTACTGAAATAAAGCAAATAAATCTTTTTGTATTTTTCTTTTGAATAAACAAATAAACACAAATAAAACTCAACAAAACTCACAAAAACAACAGTAAACAAAACAATAATCACTCAAAGATATACAAGCACAAAAACCCAAAAATTATAATGGAATATAAACTCTTTTCTTTTTTGGATTATTTGCTAAAGCACTATTAGAAGAAAGAGTTGGCGTGGTAGATGCGAACGTGCTTAGAGTTCCAGTTGAGTGTCCCTTCCAAGTCTTGAAGCTGATATGAGCTAGTCAAGCGATTGCCATGATGCTAGATGGGTCCTCTACATTCAGGCTGAGTTGTCCGACGTTGAGATACTTAGTATTTGGGAACACCTTTCCGACGACGTGATCCGACCTGAAACTGTCTAATTTTGACCCCAGTATTATAATATTGTGGTGCAAGCTGCATATATAGTTTGAGATGAATTGATGCTGCTTCTCATATCTCTTCAACTTTGTCAATAGTTTACCTCATAATTTGGTCATTCAATTGGTTGAGATCTTCATTTATGTGTAATTTCTTTTTGGACACTTCATTCGTGTATAGTCCTTCGATACCAAAGATGAGTGAGAAAGGTTTTGAACCTGTTTTGGCTTGGATTGTTGTTCTTTAAGACCATAATACCCAGTAGCTCATTTACCCATTTTCTTTTTGCTTGTTTAAGGAGTTTCTTCAATGTATTCAAGATCATTTTGTTTGTTGCCTTGTCCATTACCTCGAGGATGATGTGGCGTTGAATATCTTATGTTGATATCCCATTCTAATTTATAGAAGTTTTTGAATGTTGCATTGATGAATTGAGAATCTTTGATTGTGATAAGAACTCTTGGTAGGCCTAAATGATAGACCAGACAAACGATACAACATTTGAGTTCTTATTGTTGGAATAGGCTTCAACTTCCACTCATTTGGAAAAATAGTCGTCTGCCACAAGCATGAATTTCTTTTTACGCGATGCCACATGTAACGCCCCCACAATTAGAAATCTTCATTGAATGAAAGCCACAAACTGAATAAGGATGTTAGCTCATTGGAGGGAACATGATATATTGGGGCAAATCTCTTGCACTTGTCGCAGCCTTTGGTGCAAGCCTCTAAACTTTTCAACAGTGTAGGCCAACAAAAGCCTTGTAACATAATGAACCGAGTGATAGCTCTACGTCTAGAATGGTTACCAAAAATGTCTTTTGTGCATCTCCGCCGTGACTTTAAGAGCTTCTTTGGGGCTGAGAAACTTAAGGATGCCTGGGCAACTCTAATTACTAGTTTTTAAGTTGTCTACTTGTCTGCTGGTTGAATTCTACCAATGATGTAATCCAAGATTTCTTTAATCTAGAAGTCTTGGTCTTCTTCCATATTGAAAATGTGTGTCTCCATAGTGATGCTCTTCTCGGATAGGAATTCCAGTAGGATAATTAGTTTCCTATCCGATGGCACCACGAAAACTATGTTTGCAAGGTCATCCGCATGGCTATTCTTTCTCTCAGTAGTTGATTTTGATTTACCTTTTAAAAATTGAAAAATTAGTCCTTTACCTTGCTCAAGAAAGAGGTCATCCTTAAGCTTGTGGCTGCAAATGTGCATTTGGTTTACTACCAATGAAATATTAAGAACTACAATGAAATATTAACCATGAATATGAATTAAAACCAAACATGCATTAAAAACTAAATAGTCATAATAGGGTTTCATCATAATCCTTATAGAAACTTAGTTACACATGTTCTTAAGAATAGCCATCAAATATTCAAAAGAAAACATATAATGAATAACAAAGAGACTTAAGAAAAGAGAAAACAAATCCAATAGTTGATGGTTGCCGAATTCCTCCTTCTTTTGCTTCTCCAAATATACTTCAAGAACAAGGTTGAACTCCTCCACTAATGCTGGCTGAAATTCTCCTTTGCTCTAGAACTATTGTGTGGCCGAAATCTCCTTGATAAAAATCCTCAAAACCAATATAAAATCCTAATACTCTTGATCTTAGACTTCTGACTTTGCCTCCTTGAATGAATTTATGAATTGATATGTGAATGAATGAATAATGCTTCAAGGTGCATGGTATTTATAGAAAAAGTTCTACTAGTTGAAATATGAAAGACTCTAGAGTTACTATCTAACCCTAGATCTAATATTCCAATATAATAGGAGATAACATATAGATATCAAAATCAAATCTCCTAAATTTCCTTCATATGGCCAGCCCTATAGTGTTATTTAAGTCATTGGTGCCTCACATTCACACTTAGATAAGGAAACAATTTAAATCTCTTTAGGAATCGAATTTCTCTTCTACTCTAATTCCTTCTTCAATTAGTATCCTAATTAATATAATTAGAATAATATGACCCCCCATGTGGCATATGATGTGGCAATAAATATACACATGGCTGAAGAGTGATAATTTGGCAATCCCCAATATCCATGAATACGTGGCATCCTAGTTGGCAAAGACACTTTTCTTTATATCATTAATGTGCGTCAGGCAGATTTCAAGTACACTTTGGATGACCAAATGAACTCAGAATTCACTTATTCTAGTTGCAAAAGTTAGATCTATGTCTTAGATTTATTGGCATATCTTGATCACCTAAAATAGAAATCTGGAAGGCATTCAGATTTTAATTTCTCCAAGGGAATGTAAGTCTGCCACAACTGCTAAAAATGTTGATGTTCTAAATCAAACTAGTACTGATTGGTTGATCCAATTGCAATGAAACTTTATAGAATTGAAACTTAATAAATGAGAAATCATTTGCAACTAGAATCTCACAAAACCTCTATGTGTAGCTCTAGATATGATTTTTTCAGTAAAGATTGAGTAGAAATACAGTAAATTCCAGTATTTGTCTTCCTTTCTCTAAAAATAGAAAAATACAATAATTTAGTACTTTTCATTAAAACTTCACTCTAAACTAGCTAAAATCGAATATAAAATATGGCATATAGACATTAACTTTGTATGTTGTTGTGGTATATTTTAGATTCACTTGCAAGTGCACGAATCAACAAGTAATAAAGTAGATTTTTTTTAAAAAGAAAACTGATATTGATCCCACAAGTAATAATGTCTTTAGTTATTGAAATTAAATAACTTGTAAATTAAACTTAGAAAATTAAAGAGAGTTTGTTTGATTGTTGTGTGTATCCAAGCATGAATTAAAAGCAAAGCAATATTAAAAACAAGAATAAGGCAGCAAGTAGTTTATATCAAGATTTTAAGAAACCAAGGATTATGACTTCACCACTATTACTCCTATTTAGCACTAATGCATTATAGATTCATAGGTTAACCCCCCTTTGACCATAAGTGACTAGAAGTTGATTCCTCAATGCATTTTAATCTAGCAAGCATAACGTATTTAATTATCCTTAATATAAATACAAAAATTTAATTTTCCCTTCAGCAATGCATGATATTTATAGGGATGTTTAGAAGAGGTTTAACCCTAAAACCCTTCTAAAACTTAGTGAATATAGGAGATAATATGTAAACTCAATCTCTAACTCCTATTTTCCCTAGTATGGCCGGCCACTTCAAGGATTTTAAAGTAAATTGCGTCTCATGTTCACACTAGAGATAAGGAAACATTCCTAATCTCCTTAGGAATCCAATTAATATGCAAGTTTAATTCCTTTTAGTCTAAATATTATTTCAATTAATATAATTAGAATAATCTGACCTTCCATTTGGCATATGATGTGGCAAATTTCGTACACATGGCTGAAGTGTGGTGACATGGCAGTCCAATCATCAAATGCATCCAAATAAGCCAAAATACTTTCCTTTTATATCTTCCTTGACCGCAGGAAGATTCCAAGTACATTTTGGATAACCAAATGGACTCTGAATTAATTTATTTTGGTTTCAAAAGTTAGTTCTATGTCTTAGCTTTCAAATAATTTCTTATTTGGACAATTTGGACATCGGGAAGACACTCAAATTCTAATTTCCACGATATGGTGTAAATCTGCCGCAACTGTTGGAAATATTGATTTTGTAAATCAAACTGGCACTGATTGGCCAACCATTTGCAATGAAACTTCACAGAATTGAAGCCTAGTGAATAAGGAATCATTTTCAATTAGAATCGCAGAAAACCTCAAAGTATGGCTCCAAATATGATTTTCTCAGTAAATGTTGCACAAAAATACAGTAATTCCAGCATTTGTCTTTCTTTTACTGAAAATAGAAAAATACAATAATCAAGTATTTTTCATCAACAATTAATCATAAACTAGCTTAAATTCAATATAAAAAGTTTCATAAAAACATTAACATTTTATGCCTATCATATGCGTATCAATTACCCTCAAATTGAACTTTGTTAGTCCCTAGCAAAGAAAGAAAGAACTAGAAACACAAATCCTATAAAATACATAAAATACCCAAATACCTTGATGAAGTGCCTCAAAGATTGCACAATTCATATTAATTCAAAAATAATTTCCAAGTAATCATGAAAGTCAATACCTTATCTTCTATTCAACATAATCATTACTTTTTACCAAAAAAAAAAACATAATAATTACTTTCAAAGTGTGTGTGTGAAATCAAATAATACATTCAATGTCATGCAATTGAATAAATCTACACTAAATATAAATTGTAAAATATGAACCACCATATGCTTAACATAATTAATAGCTCTCCACTAATGTAGATCAATGCATTACCTTGAATCATTAGAACTTTATAAGCTTGTAATGTAAAGACTAAAGGGTAATGGGTTAGAAGAAGAAAAAATATAGGAAAATAAAATTAAAAGAAAGAAAAATTTATGAATAATATGCTTACAAAACTTTTTGTTTTCCCCTCACAAATACACTTTTCTTCTTCCCTTCCTTCAAACTCCACAAAACTTTTTTTTTTCACAACATCTTTTTTTGTTTCTATTTTTTTTCTTCTAACCCCCAAATTGTTCTTTTTTCATATCTTGCTCAAACTTCTTTTTCCTCATCAAAGATACATAATAGCCAAATTTCACCATTATCAACCACCCCCAAATTATTTTCTACTTTACTCCACGAAATACAAATTTATAAGCATATATCCATTTCAACATAAGCTCTCTTTAATAATGTGTATAGGGTAGGAAAAATATATTTAGGCTAAAAATGGTAAGTCAATGTGGTTTAAAGAACAAAAAATCTCTAATATGCAATATTTTATGCATCCTAAATATGGCTCAAATATGGTAGTAACGGATAAATATTTCAAAGGTAGGCTAGAAACTCTCAAATTCAAAACAAAAATGGCCTAAATCATATTCAAAGTAATGAATCTCTCTAGGATTTCACCGCAAGCAATAATTATGCAAGTTCTAGAGTTCAAAAATAATTACTCTAGTTTAATACAAACCTTCTCCAAAATACAATCTAAATTATGCATATTTGACAAAGTGCTCAAAATGGTTTTGAAAGTAACATGTGAATTGGACTTTAGGCATTGGAGAATACACAAAAACAATTCCATTACCTAAGAATCAATTTATTCTCAATCATATTCTTATCATAGGCTCATCAAAATATTTAAGAAAAACACTTAAAACTAAAAATTCAGCAATCAAAAATCAAGAGTCTAAAAACTAAACCTAAGTAAAAATAAAAACTCAAACTAAAACTAAAGAAAACTTCATAACAAAAATAACCACCCCAAATTAAGATGAACATAGCTCTCAATGTTAAAAACAAAGAAATTAAACATAATAAAGAATAAAGGTAAAGAAAGCTCCCCCAATTGGATGTAATGTAATCAAATTGAAAACTCTAAGTTCAAAAAGCTTCCTTTGGCCGATTACACATTTATGCTTTTCCTTTGATTTTTCTTCTTTGACACCTAAAAATACAAAACAAAACAAATAAATAGAAATTAAAAATTACTAAAACGAAAAAAAAAATAATAAATTTAAAACTTTGGGTTGCCTCCCAAAAAGCTCTTTTTTCGAGCCTTTAGCTTGACTTCTTCCTTTAAATTCAACCAAGATCATATATAAGGATGATGTCATCTTCATACTATTTTCCAAGCTTCAAATATGGCAATTGTGCATTAGCTTGGAATCCTTGAAAGCTTTTGACATCTAGAATTAAATGAGTCTCATCTTGAATAAAAAATTTGAATGCAACAACGACTTGAGCTCCTATAGGTATAATCATGCTCGAATTAGCTTCATTTGAGGTCGACTTGACTTCAATGCCTAGTTGGGAACTTGTATATGCATTTTGAGCTCTTGAAAATTCAATTTCTGACTTGGAAAGTTGAGAACTTGGCTCTTTTAATGAGCAACCTTCATGATGCGCATGTATCCTCTCAATGATCCTCAAGTCCTTTATCTTCATCTAATGGCTCTTGAAAATGTACTAATTCCTCAACTTGCTCGCTAGAGTTAATTTCCACATTGTTTGTCAAGTCTTTTTGAGTCCTTGTGAAAATGCTACATCTAGTTGCTCTATGAAAATCACAATATCTTTAAGTATAGCAGATAGCTCATGACGCGATTCCTCAAATTGTGCACAGTATTTAGCACAAGACTCTTGAATTCTCTCCACAGCTTCTTCTGATTGTGACTTTATTTGATGTTGCAGAATCTTTGAATGATCAAACCATGCATATTCTGGTTGATTGTACCATGCAGAGTCGAATGAGTTGGGAGGAGAGTTGGTTTGCCATGAGAAATCCTCATATGAATATTCAAGTTAAAAATAATTTCTTACTTGACAATCAAAACTTGAATGGTTACCTCCACACAATTACAGCTCGGACTCCATAATTTCCAATTTCATTCCAATAAGATTGATACCCATAATCTTGAAATTGCAAAATATACTTTCAATTTTGAGACTACATCCTTCTTAATTTTTAAAAAATGTTCAATATGAGTTGGGAAACTCATAAACGAAAAAAAAAAAAAAAAAAAAACATAATTTTAAACTAACAAAATAAAAAAGTCCAGCAACTAAATTAAAGCTAAAAATCAAATTAAACAAACTCAAAAGATTAAAACTAACAGCAAACCAAATAAAACTCAAAGAAAACACAAACTAAAGCAACATAAAACTAAAAACAGCCAGCAAATCAAACTAAAAACAGAAACAAAAGTGCAGTATTTTTTTTTTCCTTTTTTGGATTTTCAAAATATATATATATATATATTTTAAAAACAAAACAAAACAAAATATTAATCAAATAACAACTAAACAAAACTAAAAATTCAGTCAATAAAACCTAAAAACTTAAACAAATAAGAGAGCAATTTTTTTTTTAATTATTTTTTTAAAAACCGAAAAACAATGATAAAACTTAAACACACAAACTACTTAGCTACTTCGACTTCCTCCTTCTTCAAACTCAAATTGAATTGCTTTGGATCCAAGAAAGTTTTCCAATTTTTGTTCTTCAATGGCTAAAACCAAGCCTACACAAAAACAAAAACTAAAAATTAAACTAAAAATAGAAATTTAATTAACAATTAAATTTAAACCAACACTAGAAATAATTTTTCCCTGACAATGGTGCCAAAAACTTGATGTGGTGAAAATTGATAACTCGCAAGTGCAAGAATCAACAAGTAATAAAGTGGTTTTTATGAGAAAACCGATATCGATCCCACAGGGAATAATGTCTGCAGTATTGAAAGTAAATCTATTGTTAAGCAAATTAAGAAAAAGAAAAGAGTGTTTTGTTTGAATGATTGTTGTTGAGTAGCAAAGAAAAAATTAAAAAGAAGGCAATTGTGTAAACAAGACAAGGCAGCAAGAGTAAACAACAAAGATCTCAAAGGTTTGATGAAACAAGGATTATGACTTCACCACTGTTATTCCTACTTAGGCTTAATGCATGATAAATTCATAAGGTTAACCTCCCTTTGACCAAAAGTAACTAGAAGTTGATTCCTCAATGCATTCTAGTCTAGCAAGCACAATGTATTTAATTATCCCTAATCTAAATATCGAAATTTAAGCCCTATGAAGCTCTTGATATCTGGAGCTACACTTTGAGGTTTTATGCGATTCAAGTTGAAAATGATTCCTGATTCACTAGGCTTCAATGCTATAAAGTTTCATTGCAATTGGTTTGGCCAATCAGTACTAGTTTGATTTACAAAATCAATATTTCCAACAGTTGCGGCATATTTACACCATCTAGGGGAAATTAGAATTTGAGTGTCTTTCCGATGTCCAATTTGTTCAAACAATATATTATTGGAAATATAAGACATAGACCTGACTTTGAAACCATAATTAATGAATTAGGAGTCCATTTGGTCACCCAAAAGATACTTGGAATCTATCTGGCGGTCATTGGAGATATAAAAAGAAAAGTATTTTGGCTTACTAGGATGATATTGATGATGGACTGTCATGTCACCACACTCTAGCCATGTGTATGAAATTTGCCACATCATATGCCACATAGGAGGTCAGATAATTCTAATTAGAATAATATTTAGAATAAAAGGAATTAGAGTTAAATAGAAATTTGATTCCTAAGGATATAAGGAATGTTTCCTTAAACCTAGTGTGAACATGAGACACAAAATACACTTCTACCTTTAAGGTGGCTGGCCATAGTAGGGAATTTATGGAATTTGAGATCATGAATATATATTATCTCCTACATTCTCTAAGTTTTAGAGGGACTTTAGGGTTAAATCTCTCCTGTAAATACTATTCAACAATGAGAGACAAGAGATACACACTTCACCACCAGCCCTCATGGCTGCAACCCTTTCACTCCCTCTCTCACAACCGCAGCTCTCTCTTTCCCTTTCTCCCCATTCTCATGACGACAACAGTTTTTCTTAGGTTTTATGTTCAGTTCTTAAGATTTTTTACATAGAAAAGTTGTGAGACACAAAACAAAGTTCAAGGAGAATTTGGCCAGCCTTGGAGGAGTCAACCTTGTGTCTTTGATCATAGTTTGGAGAAGCCAAGATGAGAAGATTGAAGAACAAATTCCAGCAGCCATCAACTTTGAATTTGATCTCTTTACTCTTAATCTCTTTGTTATTTATTCTATGTTGTCTTTTAATTATTTGATGGACAATTCTAAGATCATGTGTAGCTAATTTTCTATGAGGATTATGATGTAACCTTATTATGACTATTTAGTGATTAATGCATATTTGAGTTTGATTAATGTTTAAAGTTAATATTTTATTGTAGTTCTTAATGCTTCCATGAAATGGTAGATTGATTAAGTATTTATACTGGCTTAGAAATAAGGGATATAAGTATGGATGGGCAATAAAATACATGGTTATAGAAATATTGCATGCCTTAGTGACAACTTTAACAAGATCTTATTGGGTTTGCATGTCTTAGGGCTTAAATTTCGGTATTTAGATTAGAGATAATAAAATACCTTATGCTTGCTAGATTAGAATGCATTGAGAAATCAACTTCTAGTCACATGTGGTTAAAGGGGGGTTAACCTATGAATCTATAATGCATTAGGGCTAAATATGATTAATAGTGGTAAATTCATAATCCTTATTTTCTTAAAACCTTTGGAATATTTACTTACTGCCTTCTTTAATTTTTATTATTGCTTTGCTTTTATTCATGCTTGGTTACTCAACAACAAACTTTCAAACAACTCTCTTTACTTTTGTTAAGTTTAATTTACAATTGATTTAAATTTACTACTAGAGACACTATTCCTTATTGGATCGATATCGATTTTCTTTTTAAAAAGAATCCACTTTATTACTTGTTGATTCGTGCACTTGCAAGTTAATCTAAAATATACCACAACAATGGCAGTAGGTGAAAAATAACAACCATCACCATGTTGCATGGCTGCAAAAACAAGGCGAACAAAATCCCCAAGTAGCAACCAAATGCAAGAGAAACCAAAAAAACCAAAAAGCCAAAAATGTACACCGACTCACAATCCGAACACTGACTATCGTCCAAAACTAGAAAGATGTCACGCAGTTACCATCGGACTAAGCCACAAGCCAAAGAATGTGCAGTCATGCAGATGCCACCAAACGCAGACACAGACAAAACAAAAATGACATAGACAGTGCCACCAGATGCAGACGACCCCAAAAAACACCAACATACACAGACTAGACGCAGACGGCGGCACCAGATGTAGACGTAGACATAATTGATGCCGAAAATAGATGTGCAACAACCCAATGCCAAGACAACCCCAAAACCCAGCACCCACAGTCGAAAAACAGCCACCAATGCCCTAGCCTGAAACTCGTCGAGAAGATGAAAAACTGCCTAACACCATTGTGTCCTAGCCAGAATCGCCATAATCACCGGAGCCATCCCAATAATAATCTAATAATGATAATATGATAATAATCAGAATAAATAATAGTAACAATAATAATAATAATAATAATAATAATAATAATAATAATAATCATCATCATCATCATCATCGAAATGAGATGACTTAGAAGAGCCAAGCAGGAACATCTCAGTTAGGCTGACATCCCCTAAAACCCAAACCCAACAAAGCCAAATATATTAAAAAAGAAAGAAATGCAGGTATACAAAACAACATTAAAAATGTCAAAACCAATTCATTCTTAGTAAACAAACTAAGAGAAAGAAAAAACAAAACATAACTAAACAAATCTAAAAGACCAATATCACCAAAGATCATCAAATTGGTTAGTTAAACAAGCCTGAGGCAAAACAAATGACCATGAAGCTTGAGCAACAGATAAAGCAAGCTTAGATAAACCATCTGCCAACATATTACCTTCCTTAAAAATATGAGAGACCCAAAATGTAATGGAAGCCAAATTGTCCAAAAAAAAAAAAAACAGACAACAAGCTCCAAGGAACATTTAAAAAATGATTTTGAAACATCTGGACCACATAATTCTAATCATTATCCAACCAAACAAAAGCCTAAACATTCCTTATAGCATAATCAAGAGATTTTATTGTAGCTCGCAACTCAGCTTCATAAGCAAAAGCCAAAGGAATAGGATCTCAGAAATAGCCTTTAACAAACCCTCGACATGTATGAAACGCTCCACCACTACCAGCTTAACCTAGAGTACCCAAAGTAGCGCCATCTGGATTTATCTTAATCCATCCCGGCTTAGGTGCTAGCTAAAAAATAGTGACAACCTTAGGAACTTTAGTAGGTTAAGTCTTAACCCCAAAGTTTGAAGAAGAGACCAATTTAAAAAGGGCATTAAAAGTAATCCCATGCTAAAAACCATTAGCTTCTCTAATAAAAGAATAAATAAATACCAAGGCTCTAGCATTTGGAACAAACATGTCATCAAATCTTACTTGATTACGTGTAAACCATACTGCTGAAAACCCAGCAATCAATCTATTCATGAAAAGATTTTTTACTTGAGAACTCGTATTAAAGCTAAAACAATGAGAAGCAATCCAACAACGTGCTAGCAAAATCAAAAGATAAATTAAATAGCTTCCCCAAATAGGACCAAACAACTCGAGCATAAAGACAATTAATAAAGAGATGCAAGGCATCCTCCACAGCCCATAAACATACAGCGAGAGCAAGAATTGAAACCAAGTTTTGCAAACTTATTATCTGTAGGTAACCCAAAGAATAAGCATAAAAAATTTTACTAGTAAGAACACCCGAATTCATGGGCATCCAAACAAGCCTATTTGGTAAACTCGATAAAATAACCCGATTAAGAAGCTCACCCACCTTAGGGAAATCTCGAAATAGAGAAAAATGAACTTTGAAAGAACCATCCTTCTTAGCCATATCAGCTATAGACACATCCGGATTATCAATTAACAAAATAGATGATAACAAATCAATCAAAAGAAAACCCACCCAATTATCTTTCAAAAATTTCGTTATTGAACTTTTCGAAACAATCCACCTACTCTATTTCAGTATAACCATTTAAAGAGATCTAAAAGAAGACCAAATAGAGGAACCCAATTAAAACTGATTACCAAAAAAAAGCATTTCAAAATATTAAAAACCTCAGAATCCACAATAAGAAATCTTCACAAAAAAGAGCATGCAAAGCATTATTAAACAGATGCAACTTTTTGAGACCCAAACCACCAAACTTAATAGGCTTACAACAAATATCCCATTTCACCATGACAGGCTTAGACTGAAAAACACTACCCGACCAAATAAAATTTCTAATTGCAATAGTAATCTTCTTTAATAAAGCAATAGGCCATTCATACACCATAAAAATATGAACAAACATCGAAGTTATAACAGATTTAACCAAACATACCCAACCTGCCAAAGAAAGAAATTTACCTTCTCATGTAGTAAATTTAGCAAGAATCTTATCCACGATAGGCCTAAAGTGAACTTTCTTCAGACTTCCACAAAACAAAGGCACACCCAAATTAGAAAAAGGAAGCAAACCTTGCTTCATACCCAAATTATCCACAATGGACCTTCTCCGGGAAAACGAACACCATTACCAAAATAAATATAAGATTTGTTCCAATTAACCAATTGACCAGAAACACGCCCATAATGTGAAAAAATGTCCTCTATAATCTTAACTTTGTTTGCATAAGCATTATAAAAAAGTAGCATATCATCAGCATATAAAATATGAGTCGGAGATACTAAAACTCTAGAAGAAGGCATAAACATAGAATGACTCAAAAGACGACTAAGGTAATCACCAGCAATGCAAAACAGAAAAGGAGACAGAGGATCATGACAGTACCCAACCCACCTGGATCATGCCTGCATGACTTAATATTCCTATTAAGCCAATAAGCAGTTACTTAATTCTACTGAGCCATTAAAAATTCGGCAGCATTTCGTCTGTTTATACAACATTCCCCAAATACACGGAAATTACATTTCCTGCAAGGAAAAACATACCTACACAATATCCATTCTACCAGCACACATTTCCCAATCAAACAAACTCATACTTTAGTAAACATCTCAATACTCAAACAAATATATTGTTTAAGGAAAGCGTAGCTGGACTCGGTATAAAACCGAGCTGCCTACATACCCTTTTTTTTGGAAGGGATCAAGCTACCTGTAGTACATACAGTATATTTACACCATATATGTTACAGTCAATCACATTCACAAACTTAATACACATTTCTCAGTTATCACATACATAAACACACTTAATTTCCATCAAGGCTTTTCCAACAATTTAATAAAAATAATATCCAAAGCTTGGCGGCATGATTCCTCGCCCAAGCTAGCAATACCCTGCTTGGCGGCATAATTCCTCGCCCAAGCGGTTCTCATCCATACAATCACATCCAGCATTTATTCCAAAGAAAATAACACAATATATATAATTTTCCACATATTAATATATAAATTCCACACATCATTCACTAACAAATTAATATCACAGACAATAGGGTAACCAGTCATCACGACCCTTCTCCCCAAGGCGTCGTGGTGGAAATGGGGTAACAGGTAACCAGTCATCACGACCTTTCTCACCAAGGCGTCGTGGCAGGAATGGGGTGCAATCATCACGATCCTTGGTCTCTAGGAATCGTGGCATTAAAGGCTTTCATATGATCGAGGGTACCCTCCTCAACATCATCATCATCAACCCATCATCAGCACATCATCTCCACATCACCATCCACCATCACTGTCCACCACATCACTATTTTCATATTAATTAGAGCACAATCAATTCAGCATACACAATCAAATCAATTCTCAACAATCAAACAACAATTCCAATAAACACATAATACAACTCTCTCAACAATTATTTACAATTCACATAATCACATTCTATAGTGACTAACACACAAACCGCCGGCCACACACATTTTTTTATACCACAGAGCAACCCGCAGGCACAACAATTTAATTAATTCAACAATAATCATATAATATATATTTTGTAACCGTTAGCGATAACCACAAAATCTAAATCACCCAATCAAATCTTATATTTTCCGCATACTGATTCAACCCACACCAACTCCAAAACATACTTACATACCTATTTATATCACCAATCATCACAATTCCTATTTTAACAGTTATTGACAACATTGCTCTTAACCGGGTAAATTTCAAATATTCAACTATAATATACGAATTATATGTCAACACGAAACTTAAAGAGAGTAGAGTACAACCATAAATTTACCTCGTCCAACCGCCGCCGGTGGTGGCCGAAAAATGGCCGGGAAGTGGCAACCGAGCTTCCTCCATTCGTACTACCCAAACGAACAAGATTCGAGGCGAACGGATACCAGAATCGGACTCAGGAGGTCCAAAAGAGGGGGATGGACAGGCCCCATGACCGGAAACTGCCTGGATCAAGCAACCGGAGGAGCCACCGGTCCGCCTGCTTCTCCACGTTTTCCGGCGAATTCACAGCGTTTCACGGGCACCGCTTGGAGAGGAATGGTGGAGGGGGACGCGGGCTACCTTTTCCGGGTGGTGGGACTGCCTAATCTCGCCGGAATCTGGTGAATTCGAAAAAGGGGGCTGACTGGGTTTCTTGTGATTACCGGCGATCTGGGCTCCAAAGAAGAGAGGGGGTCGGCGGCGTCGTTTCCCGGGTAATTTTCGGCCTAATCTGGCCTGAAAACCGCCGTTGCTGGCGAAGGGAGGCAGCAGCGCAGAGGAGGTGCACGGGAAGCTAGCCCCGAGAGGGGGGGGTGTGTGTCTCCTCCTTCCAGACCGTTCTATTATTTAAACATTAAATTAAGGGCATTTTGGTCATTTCCCACCTCTTTGCAGAGTTACCAAAATACCTCTTGCACTTTTTCGGTCATAACTTCTCGGTTTTAACTCGGAATCGAGCATGCTGCTAGTTTACGAACTCGTATCGACTAGCTCTACACAACGGTACCACAGTCAAAGCCACAACGCACTCACACAAAAAGTCAACTACTGGCCCACTTACGGTCAAACTTGGTCAAATTTGAGAATTTTTTACTCTTTTCCCGGGACGGGGTGTTACAGATCACCCTGTCGAACTCTAAAAGAACAACTAAAATAGCCTTCAGGAGCACCATTTAAAAGAACTAAAATTCTGGCAGATTGAAAGATAGAACTTATCAAAGAACAAAAGCGATTAGAAAAACCAAACTTATTAAGAACCCCAAAACAAAAGGCCATCTCATAGAGTTGAATGCCTATTTAGTATCAATCTTAAGGGCCATATTACCTCCAAAACTTTTTTGATTAAGCAGATGTACACATTCTAAAGTAGTATGAGAACTCAATCCTAAATATTCCTACCACGAATTAAACTAAATTAATTCGCAGAAAGAATACGACCATCCACCAAAGCTAACCGATCCGAAAAGAGCTTTGATATAATTTTATAAAGAAAATTTCCAAGAATTATTAGCCAAAACTGATATATAAAATTAGCTTAAGAAATTTTATAAAGCAAAGCTAAGAAGTTAGAATAAATTTTCTTAAATATTTTTAGATTGTAATTTTTTTTAAAATAAACTTGTCTAATCATTTATTATTATATTTAAAAAAAATATAAAAAAAATTTATGATTAATTAATTATGTAACTTTAAAGCAATAAAATATAAAAGTAAGATAATAAACAGTAAAAAAGTTTAAATTTAAAAAAAATATATTAATTAAATAAAATATTACATTGATTAATTTTAAAAAAATTAATAAATAATAAAAATATAAAGTAAATTAATATAGTTTATATATTTATCAATTATTTACATTAATCATGTCATGACTTGTCTCATCATCAGCTTCTAAAACTTGATTATAATGAATTTTTTGTTTGGCACGATAAAATTTATATTATATTGTATTCATGTCGTATACAATTTTAACATGTCATATCCTTATCATAATCTCCTCTCAAACCCGTTTTACACTTATCAATAAACTCCAAATAAACATATAACCTAAGGAACAAAGCCCATAGGCCTAACTCATGGACTCCCATACATTACAGTGCTTGCAGGAAGCATACTATTATGGGGGCTTCAATTAGCTTTCCAAGGTATATGCTTCTGATATCCAAAATTATTAAATAGGTCTGTGTCGAAATTGAGAGAGACAGAGAAGTTAGAGAGAGATTTCGTGGTTTCCACTTACCAAGGCGACATAAGTTCGAGGAAATCTATATTTAAAAAAGGGTCACAAAAATTAGTATATACGATTGATGTTGGTGTCATCCACCTGAAAAGAGGATAGGCCTTCTCCAGTCACGATTGAGGCTTGTGATTCGTGATACAGGTCTCCCTACCCAATCAAAAGGGTTGGAATGCTCGAATCAGAATTTTGTTTAAAGAAACTGAATAAGCTGTTTGGCAGGGTTTCAACTTTCATGACCTAGAAAGTTAGTTGATTACGGAGTAATTTTGATTTATAACTGAATAATATTGGTTTATAAATTTAAAAAAATTGTATAAGCTGTTCGATAGGGTTTCATGACCTAGAAAGTTAGTTGATAATGGACTAATTTTAATTTATAACTGAATAATATTGGTTTATAAATTAGTAACATTCTATAATTAATAATTTTAATCTATAATAAAATAACA